>JAJJMA010218877.1:0-40232 GCA_023529015.1 Papaver nudicaule | reverse complement strand
CTTTGCTTAAAGTTTAAGCAACCTTGAGTAGGGCTCAAGCAAGTTCCGGAACTAGGAAAGTCCATAGCTTGAATACCCGTTCTCAATCTTCTATTAACTTTGGACTAGGCCAATAGTTAAATAAGACCCAACCTTGATTGAAGGTTTGCGACTTCTGGTCCAAATCATGTTTGAACATCGCTTGTGACTTCTGGTCCAAATAATTGTTTGAACATCACTTGGATTAAGTAGTTGAATTCCATGGGCCAAGTAATGACAAGTCCGAGAACTAATCATGTCTAGACCGAAAACTTAAAGATATGAAAGTTGGAAGTTTTCTCATGGCTTATATGTACACGTTCATAGAGCTGTCAAATGGAGTTCAGGAGAATTCAGGAGAAATCTATGAACTCGTATGTACGCGTTCATACAGACCCGCTCGTTCTATGAATGCCTTTAAACAACACATGTACGCGTTCACCGTTGAGGTCATTTCAAGAGACAATTCAACATACTCTACCTATATATAATATCACGGATGTGACAAATGCAAAGGCGAAGAATCCTAGAATACCTTCGGATCATATAAACAACATCATAGACTATTGATATGATAGAAATTGCAAATAAGAAACATGGAAAGGAAAACCTTTCTAACCTTTAGCGAGGACGTTATGATTTATCAAGTAGTAAGCTTCGGTCTTCGTCTTCAGCGGTCTTCGTCTCGATTACCTAAAACTATCCTAGTGTGAGGTTGTAGAGTAAACTTATCAAAGATTGTGTTTTTGTCACCTAAACTTGACAACTGACTTGAGATAGCAATATCAGTGGGTTCAACCGAGCAATGCTCTAACAGTCAGGTAGTGTAGTTGATAGAGGAGGTGCAAGTGACAATTGTAGGTTGTCTTTGGTGCATTTGCGCAGCCAATCCAGTCGCTCAAATGGAAAAAAAATGGAAAGATTATCTTCATCCTTAGAAGATCGGACTTGCAAATATTTTCCATATGATTGAAGAGCCCGCATCGAAAATAGATTGGTGGTACATTCTGGTAAATCAGTTGAATCCAGAGTGGCTTACCCTGAATCTCCACATAGAACCCATGCATCATAGGAGTAGAAATGTTTATCCTAATTTTAACCTCAACAAGTTTTTTATCCATTATAAATTCAGAGGAAGTTTCAGTGAAGGAAGATTTAATCATTTTATGTAGATGTTGTAGATCAATATCACAGTTATGAGGAAGAACAATGTGGACCCAAAAATCAGCTGTGAGGAAACAAGTAGATGGGAATTTGAAGAATAATTCCCAGTCTTCCACTAGGTAAAGGTTACCGTTGAAAAACCAATTGAGTTGATTGAGAATGAGACGTTTGTGTTGGAGGTTATCAAGGAAAACCTGGAAGACTGCTGCTTGATTCGTAGGTTTGACAAGGAAAATCTTCACTGGGCTCCAAATATGGTTAACGGTTTTATGGATGTTAAGGTTGGTAAATGAAGAAACACATACTTTGAGTGCAACACTTTGGCAGGTTTGAAGATTTAGGAAGATTTTCATATTATGAAAGGGCTGAAATTTAGGTTCGTAGAAGGTATAGAATCCCACGTATCCAAACGGTCAGAATTCCAGTATGTGAAGGAAGGTTGATTTGAAGTTGGAACCGCAGTGAGTTTAAAAGGGCGTTCATGTTTATAGACCTTCCCTTTTCGTTTTCCATGTTTCAGACGATTAGCATATGAAACTTGACCGTCAAAGGAATTCAATGTAGTGGTAGGGGGATAATGTTTCTCCTCTCGAAATCGGCGTTCCAAGCTTGAAAACCATGAAAAGATAGCATGCGCAAGCTAGAAAAAACATGCAAAACTGCAATAATTGCGGATGCATGGATAAAAATAAAACGAAACGGAGGACAAACCTTGTTAACCAAGAATCGAAAGGAATAGGCCTGCGGTTGAGGTTGAACTTTATAGTTCTGCATGTGATTGAATCGATGTGGAGGCATAGTTATGATTGTAATTATAACTCTGGTGCATGAAGAATCGTACCGGTTGTAGCTTGACAATCCTCCATAAGGTAGTTCGGAAAGAAGACGAACATGCAGTTGGAAGGTGTAGAGGTGAGTAGAACGGTTGCAGGTATGATTATTGGTTAGGGGTATGTTTAATTGATTGAAGATGATGACATGCAAGTAGAAATTGGAGGTTGAAGATGGAAGAAATTATGGGAATCGGAGTATATGAGTTAACTCAGTAGGTATCCGATCCTCAGGGCAAGGGATATATTCTTTTCCTGTAAGTTGAATGTGGTAGAAAGTTGTTCCTGCTAATTTGTCATATACATATCCAAAAAAACGAGCAAAAATAATAGACATACATAACTCAGAATCAGAGACGATCAAAGAATTTCATGTCATGTTTTCCATAGTTTTTTGGGCAAAGAAAAAGATATAATGATGAAAAAGAAGAGGGTACAAGAGGCTTGTACCACCCTAAGCCAAGGAAAAAAAAAAAAAAAAGGATCCATCCTAGGCTTAAAGGGATCAAAGAAAACGCTATGCCAGTTTTTCATAACATCAATCGGTTTATAAAAGAATCAAACTCTTTCTCCACAAGAGACCAGGTAAAAAGGCAGTAGAATTTCTCTCTCCAGATACATCATCAGATCGTGTCAGTTGCTGAGTGATTTAGCAATGATTGAGTTAGTTGGTGGGAGTATATAACTGTAGCGATGGGTTCCCCATCCACAACTATGTCGTTCAATACAATTCAGGTTTAATGCCATTTAGGCTTCAATTTGCAGAGGTTATCTTCCTCTTTTATATCAATTTGTACTAAGTATACTATAATTGGTATCAGAGCCATCGTTCTTGCTTCATCATGGGTGGGAATCCAACAGTAACAAAAGTTTCTGATACTCAGAGAAGATTTAGGGGATCCCAGAGGAACACATCAGAGATTCATTATGTTAGAGGATATGCAGTTAAAAGTTAATGAGGAAGTTCTAAAGACAAACATCGATACAAGCGCAGCGCACATGCAAAGAGGAAATGAAGTACAAGAAATACCGCAAAGACATATGTAGACAAGGGAGACAAAGCGCAAGCTACACAGAGAAGATGATGGTCAGAGAGACAAGATGCTTGAAGATCGAACCTACACTGAGCTTAATACACTAGTTACAACATTCCTTAGGGAACTGGAAAAGAAGAGCGACGTGGAGTATCAGACATCAAGAGGGATACAACCGTAATATGGAAGAAACGCAAGAAATAAGTGTGAATATCACGGCTACATGGGGCACGACACCATCCAATGAAGACATCTTCTACACATGATCAAGAGAAGAATCAGCAACACAGACCCAGTTATGATCAATACATAGCGCACAAGGAGAACGACAGACGAGGAGCAGGGGAGGCAAGACAGACGCATCTACCGTTGGCCCCAAATGGTGCGGCCTACATTATACTATGCGCATAAATCGACTCAACAAACATCACATGTATGCTAGTAAACTTAGCGCACAACGGAAAAGAGGATAAGAAGACAAAGAAATATGAGAGCACAACTAGGGAATGGATGATGAAACCAGTGCATTTTTCAAGCAACAAGACAACGGGGGAATCATAATCATTATGATCCTTTAGTAATCACTTTTGTCATAGCATGATGTGCGATACATAGGATACTGGTAGACGCAGGAAGTGCAACGTAAATGTTATTCTACAACGCGTATAATGAAATGAAGATCCGCGAATCGGCAATGGAGAAAGCAGGGAGAACCATCTACGGATCCAACAGAACACAGATAATACCAGTAGGGGAAGTAGTGCTAAAAGTGGCTGACGGGACCAATAGCAGTGGATGTACGTTTCAACGTAGTCAATACGGAGTCACCATACACAACAACATCAGGAAGAAAGTGGATACATCAGATCAAGGCAATTTTATCAACACTCCACCAGAGCAACAAGTTTCCAACACCAACAGGGTTGATGGAAATCAAAGGAGATCAAACAACTGCGAGAAGGTGCAACTCTATGCACACGTACAAGAGTTAATCAACAGGGACAGGAGCATCGGGCAAACGGAGCGTAGGATACACAGAGGACATGCACAACAATCAGAGGATACTGGAGCTGTCAGCGGAATATCCAGGGCCCAACTCAATCTACTAAAGCACAAGATGGAGCAACAGAGCGGAAAACCTAAAACAGCCAAGGAAATCACATTAAGAAAATAAAATGTCAATTGGTTTCCGGTGCATAAGGGACTATCAGCAATAAAGAAACTCTTCAAGGAAAATTGAGTATGCAAATTTATAAATGAATAGATGTAGGAAAGCCAGATATCAGCAACCCAGCACTTGATGAATAAGTGCTGGTTGAAGGCCCAATCAATGGCTGCAGAAGCATAATAATTGTCGAACACTCTTAATCGTCCGTTGCGGTGAGAAGAAAAAAGATCCAGGATGACGGGGAGTAAGTAACCGCAAATAAATGAAAGCCCATCCCGGGTGGCGAACGACAATGACTGTCGACTGTCTCGAATGCCTTCGACAGTAATTGACTGGATGCGGTCACTGATATGGATGGGTCAGGATAAATATTAAAACCTACGAAGCTTAGGTGGTTATCACGTAGCTTAGGAAAAATCATGTAGCGTAATTTTGAAATAACACTCTGCACAAAATAACATGCTTTATATCAGAATTTTCTCACATGAAAGAATATAATTTACACAAAATTTTTGTTCCTATGCATACACATCCAGGAACATCAAAAAGGAAACCTATCATACCAAGAAAAGCTAACTAATATGCTTCTTCTGATTCATCCGCAGCACTGTCACTCGCAGCAGTATATCCATCCGAAAACGCTTATTGCTGCCCAAAAAGGGCAGCCCAAAAACGGACCAAGAGAGATAGAGAGTAAAAGAGAGAGTGTGTGGGAGCCACCTTCGAATCTACACCACATAAAACAGACCCCCCCTGCTAATCCTACGGTGTGGGATGGTGCCACCTCATGGTCCGTTTTCGGGCACCCCAAAAGTGGGCAGCGCCCAGCAGCTTCGATATCCATCATCAGGGATCAGAAAAGCCTCCAGCTCAGTGCAGATATAAGAATAATCCGTACACTTCCTAAGAATATCTCTGAAATATGCGGAGATAACAACATTAAACTGGCGCTCTGTCATAGTACCACTACAGTGCAGTCTCTCCTCTAGTTCGGCAACATACTTGACAGCATCCGCAGCAAAACGATAAGCAGCAGCAACAACATCGGAAGAATCAAAACGATCCTCAATGTCACCATAAGCAACAACAAAAGTATATGCACCCCGTCGAGACTTCGTTGGAGTTCTACGACGAACAGTCGCAGCCTGAAAATGCGCAAGCAATAAGCAAGAACGAAGAATAAATGAACAGTCTAGAGGAAAAGCGGATAATAGCTTAGTAGGAGCGGAGCCAACAGTTTTACTCGTATTTAAGAAATTCTTAGCTTCTGGGTACCAACAGCAGAGTCATAAGAAACATTTACCACAACATCAGCAGAAGAACGAGAAATAACAATAAGGTGAGTTAATGAGGAAACTTATGATCCCCTGCCTCGGGAAGACCAAGCATAAGATCAATAGTGATCAGCGTATGAAAAAAACAGGTAGTTTGTGCGGAGAAACATGGAATTTCAGCATCCACAAGCGTCCGCTACGAAGATACGAAGCCAATGCAGCATGCGCAGAAACAATAGTCTTGCGGTCCGGACTACATAGCCAAGGGCCACGCACAATGAAGATAACCTTGTACTTATCATCAAAGCCGGAGGATCGGTACGTAGCAGTGCACTCATCATGGAGAAACGATTAAGCTTTAGCCACCATAGTCACCAGCGATACACCAACATGTGAAGGAACGAAAATCACATCATCAACAATCGTGTTAAAAGCTTCAACAGTATATTCAGATCGTCGCTGCGATCAACGAAAAAGGAAGAGATAACATATGAGTCAGAAGTTACGGTGGTATTGATAGTAGGCACGCGTAACCAGTAACCACAGTGAAAGGCTTTGTAAAGTCAGGTAAGGAGAGCACTGAAGTAGTAGTCATTGAAGGATCCAACGGACTGCCGGGCCCACTCTAGGCCCGACCACATAGTACCAATACTGTCCCCAACTTAACCACCTTTGGGTCGGGTGTGGGGTTTTATCTTAAAAGGCCTCGGTACTATGTTAGGAGATGCTACAACTTATTAGGCACCACCTAGAACCTCCCTTATTCTATGTGGGACTAACCCTCATGGCTTTGGTCGAGCCAATCCTTAACAGTCATGGCTTTCTTAAGTTTATCAAATGTTGAAGTTGCTGCTGAAGTCCATTAAAAGGCATTATTCATCAACATGTATGACAGTGATACCTTGTCAGACCCAGAAAACCTTTTAATTCTTTGAGTTTGGTAAGGAAAGACCAATTTGACATACTAAATACTTTAGCAGGGTCTGCCATCACTCCTTCAGCCGTGATAATATGGCTCAGATACTCCAATTCAGTTTGAGCAAAATAACACTTAGAATTTTTTTTGCAAAAAAATGATGTTGTACCTATAGTTGTAATATCATATACAAGTGCTTGACATGCTCTTCTCTAAGCTTGTGATGTATACTAAGATGTCCTTAAAAAAAAAAAAAACTTCATCAAATAAGGTTGAAACACTTCAGTCATAAGAGCTTAAAAGGTAGCAGATGCATTAGTAAGCCCAAATGGCATTACCTTGAACTGATATTGTCCATGGTAAGTTCTGAAAGTTGTTTTACTCTTATCTGGTGATATCCTTACCACAACTAAAACGTGTTTGGTGGTATTCACAGTAATCCTTGTGACCAATTGTTTCTTTCCTTTGCTTCCCTCTTGTTGATGGGTGGGCGAAATCTTCCTCGTTTCCTTCTCTTCTTAGTATCTTTGAAGGTTGTAGAACGAGGTCTGTGTACATTATCTCCTTTGCTTTCCCTTTCCCACTATTGTTTGACAGCGTTGTTATTTGCTTGAGTCTCTCCCCCAACCGATGGCTTTCTGCTGTGCGCTTTTTCGTCATTGGCGTGTGATCTTCGCTACTTGCGGCTTGTAAGGCTTCGCTTTCCTCTTCACTTACGTAGTTCTTCTTTTGGATTACACTGAGATATCCTTAGTGGGTGCGTATGTGCTCTTATCTCCATGGTTAACATCGAAGTCTGACTCAAATTGTATTTGTAGTATTGTGCCTTGTCTCTTGATTTCTATATTCCTTTTTTTCCCTTGTGATCCCTTCAGATGGTTTCCCAAGGCTTCGTCATCTTTGACTCCTCTAAGGCTTAGTCTTCCACTTCTCAAAGTGCCTAGGATGTCATCATGTTCTTTTTTGCTTCAAGATTAGGGTTGATAGTTGCTCCATGATTATTTCATTCATGTTTTTTTCTTGTGCTCCCGCTCCTTCATTGGTCGACCTTGGATCTTCGTTGCTTTTCTCCTGAGGTTGTTGGCGGTTAACATATCCTCGTCGTTTTCTAAAATCTCAGTTTCTTGTTCCGTCTTTTTGGAAGTAATAAACCTGTGAGGAAAAGGCAAAGGAGGAACATAAGTAGAAACAGGAGTTTTAGAAATTTTCTTAGGGGTACCTCATTAGTTTTAGGAAGAGTCTCTGATTCCTTATCAGGTTCAACTGAACTTGACTTAGTGATGTTGTTGTTCTTTTCTTCCTGCTGCACAGTTTGTGTACCACTTCTCAATGTCACATCATTAACTGTTTCTTTTGGATTAATGACAGGTTGAGAAGGGAGTTTTCCACTATTATGTGACTTCAACTGATTCAATTCACTTGCCATAGTGTTAACTTGCGTTTGCAAATCCTTCACTGCATTATCGGTTCTTTGCATGAATGCCTTTAACAAGTCTTCCATGTTAGAACCTTGGCTTTGTTGATGTTGTGGTGGTTGAAATTGTTGTTGATACCCATTCTGGCGGTTGAAACAGGTTGTTGAACCTCAGCTTGCTTGTTGGCATAGCTAAAGTTGGGGTGATATCGCCAACCTGCATTATAAGTGCTAGAAAAGGGATCATATCTCGGCCTCTGCTGATTTGGGAAAACAACATTAGCTTTTTCATTGTTCTCTCTGTATGATGAATGTTGAGGTAACACCTGGCTTGTTAATACCTGTTGCATCATTGCTGTCAGGTTATTCAATTGATGATGAATATCAGAAGATTCACTTACCTCATTAACGCTCTCGACGAGTGGTTCCAGACGACTGTAGAATTGTTGAGAATTTGTTGCCATACTGTCAATTAACTGTCTAGTCGTTGTTGCAGTTTTACTCATAAATGCACCACCACATGCAGCATCAAGGATATTTCGATCATTGGCAAGGAGACCTTCATAGAAGTTCTGGAGTATTTGTAGATCACTGATTTGATGATGTGGACAACTCGCCACCAATCTCTTGTATCGCTCCCAGACCTCAAATAAAGTCTTGCCAACCATTTGGCGAATAAATGATATCTCCCTTTTTATCTGAGTAGCTTTAGAAGCAGGAAAATACCTCTCAAGGAAAAGTTGTTTCATTGCTTTCCATGTTGTAATACTAACAGGAGATATGTAATATAACCACTCTTTCGCTGTGCCCTACAAGGAAAATGGAAAGACCTTCAGCATGGCTCCATCAGCATCAGTATCATCTTTAGGAAGCATGGCCGAAACAATGTTATGAAACTTCTCAGGTGATTGCTTGGATCTTCATTGGCCATTCCATGAAACTTAGGAAGCTCTCTGAGCAAACCTGGTTTAATCTCAAACGTAGATGTTGTTTGGATACACCAGCGATGTTCATCAAGCTTGTGAGAAGCTAATTCTTTGAGTGTTTTCTCAGTCATAGTTTCTTCGTCTTCCAGAACTTCTTCTTCTGGAATTTCTTCTTGTTGAGGTTCTTGTAGCACTGTTCCTCTGCGAATAATAATACCGCACAATTCGTATTCCCAACGTTTCCATGCCAGAGATAAGTTCCTGAAACAAGATTCTCAAATATCAATTTAAAATAAATAAAATAGAAATCAAAAATAAAATATTAAACGCTATGCCTCTCCGGCAGCGACGCCAAAATTTGATGCATTGTCAAACAACACAAATATAATTTAGTTGTTAACCTTCACAATATATAAAATAGAATAATGGTAAGAACAGATTCGATCCACAAGGAGGAATTGGTTATTATTTTTTATCAACTTCTAAAGTAACCAGGGGGGATTTTTGTGCAATAAAAAATAAATTGAAATTAAAGCAAATAATTGTTGAAAATAATCAGGAGATGAGAATACTGGTTAAGGGTTCATCTTCAATCACATAACATGCACTTTGATAAATTTGGAGTTTCTATTTAATCTCTCATCATCAAAAGCCCTAGAATACATCATCGCGAAAATATCCCAAAATTTCCTAATTTCATCACATACCATAACGATGAATATGTGAATTCTACATAGAGAACAACTCAACACTACGAGTAATTGAGTTCGAATCTTCTAAGAGCATTAATATCTGTGAAATAGGATATGAAAAGACGAGGGTACCGAGTACACCACCAATCTTTTATTTTAGTCCACCTATAAGTCAAACCTTGAACGGTACTCAAGAACTCAAGAATAAGATCTCCTTCAGATTTGATTGATTCACACGAGGGAGTCAATACAAGAATCCGAAAGGCTGTGTCAACCAAGTACGATACTTTAATTATAAATGATAAATCAAATATAACGCGGAAGTAAAGTAAAGTACACACACGATTTTCGTTAACGAGGAAACTACAAACTCGTAGAAAAACCCCGGGACCTAGTCCAGTTTGAATACTCTTAAGAATTAAGCCGCCAACACACCTACTCTCAGACTTCGGACAACCTAGTGCAGACAATATGACCCTAATACGACTATTAGTCACAAAGATTTTCCCTCAGTATTCCTACGCCTCCAACCACAGCAAGGTGGTCACACACATGTACTCCCCTACGTAAACAGACGCCAGTTACTGTCTTACGCAAGAGTTGCCTCACAGCCCGTCGCAAGGACTATCGCTACCCGACCTCCAATCGGACGATTACAACCTTATGGACAACAACCAAATAGCGGCAGGTCAAATCGCTAGATGATATCCTTAGTAACTAACATATATTTCACCGAAGTCTTTTCACACCAAGAGCGAGGTTATTAAGTTTACTTAGGCAATAAACATCTCGAGATATTGATCAAGGTTTCAAAACCTAAACTCCCGAAAGAGCAACCTTGTCGTCCCAGTTGGAATCAAGCAGATAGCTGTAGCAAGTACGATATGATATGACCGTGAAGAACGATGTACCTGCAAAGAACAAATCCAATAACAGCGATCTTGATTCCACTCAATATCTATAGTTTAGGCACACAAACCGAAAGCGGCTTCCTGACAAAGAGTATGTTCTAATCACAATGATCTTGAGTGGCCTTATATCAGAAGAGAAGGACCATAGAATAAACAAGATCGCAAGGTTTGATAGACGTGATAGAACAAAACACAAGTACAATACAAAGAAGACTAGTAAACATAAACTAGTTTCCCGTAATAGGTACTTCTAGGCTTATTGGTCCTAGAGAAGACTTTCACGCAATTCTAGACCGAGAACAAAAACTCAAAGGCAACTGAAAAGAAAAGCGGCAGACATTAGCTATTGGAGATAAGCTTGGTAGAGGGATAAACCTTTTAGGAGAGAAACCACTCCTATTTATATTGACTACTAAGGCTTAGCTTTGAAATGAGGCAAACTTAATTTCGGAAATTCCACAAAGCACATTTACAGATTAATTCTGAAATTCCTCATTTAGTCTCATAGCATTTAATGAGATCTAATACTCTAGCATTTTACATTTATGAAAAATATAATTCATAAAGAAAATATATTTTCAAAAGATGTTTAGTCAATGACAATCAAAGCAAATAATATTCATAAGGTATATTTGGATATTTCTTTAATTCGAAATATAGCGCTTACCAAATATGCTCCATGGGAAAGAACACATTTTGAAACGTGTCCTTTAGTTTCGAAAATCTCCTTAGATATTATTACTTCCAAATGTCGTCATCGGCTTTAAAAATGTCGACATTACTTCCTGGGTATTACTGGGCTAACCAGACGAACCTAGGTGGAAGTGGGATCTGGTCCAACGTGGTTCAACGTTCCGCATAAACGTATCATAACAAACGTGGACAAGCCTTGTGTGTTAAGCTTAAGTGAACACGTAGGTTCATCAGACATTCCGAATCACGCAAATAGATATATCATTGAAGTACGGTGTGAGATTCCATGAGTAATAGAAAAATGTTAAATCTCCTGAATTCTTGATTCCAATATAGACGTCACGTTAATGATATCCAAGAATTCAAATCAAAACATCAAATGAATAATCAAATGAATATTTGATCGAGTAGTATAATCATACGAAGATCTAATAACATACAGAATTGACCAGAAATCATGTGTCTACCTATCTGAAGCGACTAACCATATTTCTGATGATGACTTAATCTCACTTTAGTTGTACATTGAAGATGAACGAATTCAAACTTCAAACCGAGAATACGAATTGTACATACTGTTTTGGCAGAAACCAAATTAAGGTTCCGAAACCTAAAGTTCATTACATGACAAGAACCGTATTAAGGTTCCCAAATCAAGTTTCCAAATAGCGGAACGTAAAGCTTGGTTTCGAAATCTAGATTTTGTTTAACAAAACCTTGGTTAAGGTTTCAAAACAAGAAACACATATTAAATTCTTCACAAATGTTTGGTGTCGAACTTGAGAGTCCATGTGGTCGAAAACCGTTTCAACATCACACCTTTTTAGCCTCGACGCACAAGAATATATTTCCCGGTTCACATAAACCTTTAGGAAACCCAGGGTCTTTTCGACCTTTCAGAACTCACATGGTCAAAACACATTGGCCTTTATTCTCAAGTCACTGTTAGCCAGCAAACATAGTTACGAATCTGTGTTATCTCATTGGTCATAATATTTAGTTTCAGACCAATAGCTTATGAATACGAAAACCAGATTATGGTTTCGAAATCAACGCTTAGTTTTACCAAAACCTACATTGAGGTTTCGAACATTGAAAATTCATAAGTTGAGATCACACGAATATGGTTTCGGAATCCAGAAGTGAGATATGGCATACGAGATGTTCATATACAGAATCAAATGAATGATTCAGAACTTCAGTATTCAGAGCCAAACCATGACGTAGTATTCGAATCTCGGAACAACAGTATTTCGAGTCTACACAACATAAGTGTGAGTCACAATCTCTCTTACATTAGTTCATACAAGTATATGCAATCAATCCGACAGAGCCAGACTAGGTAAGAAGAGACACAATATTGTGATGGATTAAATCTCGTAGTACTACCGAGATAACATTACATTGCTATATCCAACTCGAAAGGTTTTAGGAAAAACCTTTATATTAACTTAGAGACGGAGAAGAAAAGAAAACTCTAAGCAATATGGAACGTCATAACTTCAACATGAATACCGCAAGCGATAAAGTGGAGTTATCTTAAGACACACTGATCACAAGTGATCAAGTCATAACGTAAATATCAAGATGAAAGTTATGTTTATGTCTTTTGTAGCACAAGTGTAAAAAATAATGGAATCGCGTTATTTGGATTCACTAACCTCTTGAATGATGAAGCCGAATGTCTTTGTTTGATCTTCAGTCTTTCTTCAACTCTTCAAGTAGTGATTCTAAATCCTACCAAAATCTTCCACAACCTAAAGCTAGCTCTTTCTCTCATGACTTCGCCTAATTGTGTGTTGTTTAGCGGTCGAGTTTTGATCACTAAAATTGACAACTAAGCTTGACATACCAACACTTAGTGAGGTTGACCAAGCCATGCTCTAACAGGCTAATCAATGCAACAAACTACCAGGAGAAGATTATTCGGACAAAGGTCATATTCTACATACGATTCCTAAAAGCTATCACCGCATTCAGAATTATATTGTACTACTTGTGAATTGATTCATCGACATTATGTATCTCAAAACCTAATTCTAGTAATAGATATGAATATAAACTAATTCAATTTGAAACTTGTGTAAAGACGAGGGTACCGAGTACACCACCAATCTTTTATTTTAGTCCACCTATAAGTCAAACCTTGACAGGTTCCTGAAATCAAGAACTCAAGAACAAGATCTCTTTCAGATCTGATTGATTCACACAAGGGAGTCAACACTAGAATCCGAAAGACTATGTCAACCAACCAAGTACGATACTTTAATTATATAAGATGACTCAAATATAATGCGGAAGTAAATTAAAGTACACACAAGATTTTGTTAACGAGGAAACTACAAACTCGTATAAAAACCCCGGGACCTAGTCCAGTTTTGAATACTCTTAAGAATTAAGCCGCCAACACACCTACTCTCAGACTTCGGACAACCTAGTGCAGACAATATGACCCTAATACGACTATTAGTCACAAAGATTTCCCCTCAGTATTCCTACGCCTCCAACCATAGCAAGGTGGTCACACACATGTACTCCCCTACGTAAACAGACGCCGGTTACTGTCTTACGCAAGAGTCGCCCCACAGCCCGTCGCGAGGACTATCGCTACCCGACCTCCAATCGGACGATTACAACCTTTGGACAACAACCAAATAGCGGCAGGTCAAATCGCTAGATGATATCCTTGGTAACTAACAGATATTTCACCGAAGTCTTTTCACACCAAGAGCGAGGTTATTAAGTTTACTTAGGTAATAAACACCTCGAGATATCGATCAAGGTTTCAAAACCTAAACTCCAGAAAGAGTAACCTTGTCGTCCCAGTTGGAATCAAGCAGATAGCTGTAGCAAATCCAATAACGATGTACCTGCATAGAACAAATCCAATAACAACGATCTTGATTCCACTCAATATCTATAGTTTAGGCACATAAACCGAAAGCGGCTTGCTGACAAATCCAGGTTAATGGATAAAGATTATGTTCTAATCACAACGATCTTGAGTGGCCTTATATCAGAAGAGAAGGACCTTAGAATAAACAAGATCGTTAGGTTTGATAGACGTGATACAACAGAACACTAGTACAATATAAAGAAGACTAGTAAACATAAACTAATTTCCCGTAAGAGGTGCTTATAGGCTTCTCGATCCCAAGAGAAGACTTTCACGCAATTCTAGACCGAAAGCAAAAGCTCAAAGGTAACTGAAAAGAAAAGCGGCAACACAAGCTTAATATTCCGAAGAAGAGCTTGGCCAAGGGGATTAAAGATTCCAGGAGAGATACCACTCCTATTTATATTGACTAAGGCTTTAGCTTTGAAATGAGGCAAAGTTAATTTCGGAAATTCCACAAAGCACATTTACATAATAGTTCCGAAATTCCTCATTTAGTCTCATAGCTTTTAATGAGAACTAATACTCTAGCATTTTACATTTAAGAAAAATATATTCCATAAAGAAAATATATTTTCGAAACATGTTTAGCCAAGGGCAATCAAAGCAAATAATATCATAAGGTATATTTGGATATTTCGTATTAATTCAAAATATGGCGCTTACCAAATATGATCCCCGGGAAAGATCTCAATTCGAAAACGTGTCCTGAGTTTTGAAAATCTCCTTAGATATTATTACTTCCAAATGTCGTCACCAGCTTTATAATGTTGACATTACTTCCTTGGTATTGCTGGGCTAACCAGACGAACCTAGGTGGAAGTGGGATCTGGTCCAATGTGGTTCAACGTTCCGCATAAACGCATCATAACAAACGTGGACAAAGTCTTGTGTGTTAAGCTTAAGTGAACACATTGGTTCAGACGTTCCGAATCACGCAAATAGATATACCATTGGAAGTACGGTGCGAGATTCCACGAGTAACTAGCAAAGACTTAAATCTCCTGAATTCTTGATTCCAATATAGATGTCACATTAATGATATCCAAGAATTCAAATCAAAACATCAAATGAATAATCAAATGAATATTTGATCAGGTAGTAAAGCATACGAAGATTTAATCACGTACAGTATTGATCCGTAATCATGTGTCCATTAACTAGAGCGACTAACCATTTTCCAAATGATGACTCAATCCCACTTAGTTGTATATTGAAGATGAACGAATTCAAACTTCAAACCGAGAATATCAAACTCATTAATTCGTTGAAGCACAAATAAAAAATGTAGAGTTTGAACTTCGAAGTTACGCATTCTGAGTCAACCATATTATGGTTTCGAAACGTACGTCAGTTTTGGCAGAAACCAAATAATGGTTTCAGAACATAAAGTTCGTTACATGTCTTAGGCCAACAGCTTTAGCGCTTGGCCAAGGCCAATCCCTTCGTGGCGTATTCAAGCTATGCTACTTTGGCTATGGCGTACTTGTGCACTTCCATTATGGCGTATGTGTGCGCTCACGCTATGGCGTATGCATGCGCTTGCGTTATGGCGTATGCATGTGCTTGTGCTACAACGTGCTTCAGGTCATGGTGTGCTTATCCATGGTGTTTGTGCCAAAAAGTATCCTATGATCTTAGCACAAAACAACCAATTTGTAAGTATAGTAAACATATTTATAAGATGTAAACATAATGTAAAGACATGAATTTAGGTACACAAATATAAGTGCTGAGACATAATATAAGTGTTAAGACATAATTATAAACACAAGTATAATTGAAAAGATATGATCATAAGCAAGTAATTTAGTAATTAGATAAGAATTAAAGCTTGATTAATAAAATAACATGATGTAGTATTGATGGTGGTTTCATTACAAAGTATAATTTTCCATAGATAGGTTCTTAATCTTTGTGTGTGAGGGAGTAGTATAGTGAGACCATACCATTCCTCACCGCTCACCCAAAGATCCTCCCTTTCTCTCTTTACATTGTCTTGTATTTATAGGATATTAGTTATATGAGTGAATGGTAGAGAATGGAACACATCACTTCTTCTACCACCACATAAATCCATATAACTAAGTAATTACTCTATCATCCTTACTTAGTTGATAGGTCTTCTTAGTTCTTCTATGGTGAGTGTCGGTGTGGCTCTTAGTATGTTGCTCCGTGCCTAGTCCTGCGCCATGTGTTGGTGAGGACCTTAATCTTGCGCCATGTGTTGGTGAGGACCTTAATCTTGCGCCATGTGTTAGCTTCCTATCATCATTAAGGCGGTTCCTACTCTTATTTGCGTTCACACCTGGTGGGGTCCTCACACCTCCCTTATCAGTGAGGCCTTCTTTTCTTAGTCTGCGGCTTTTCATGTACTTACTACTGAAATCATCTTCTGTGTGCGGCACACTCTTCTGAGATCATTGTTCTCTCGCTCTTCTGTGAGATCATTGTTCTCTCACTCTTCTGTGAGACCTTTGTTCTCTCACTCTTCTGTGAGATCATTGTTCTCTCGCTCTTCTGTGAGATCATTGGTTCTCACTCATCTGGTGCTTACTCATCCTTCTGGGACTTCTGGTGCTTACACGTGGGTGGTGGATACTTTGCACCAACACATGGTATATTAGACCATTATGTGTTTAGAGTGTGGTCTGCTTAAGCGTGTTTAGGTTGTTGTATGCCTCTCAGAGAGCTCTGGGCAGGCCTGGAGCTGCGGTACTTCTGAGGTTTTCATTGAGACTCGGATGTTGAGTCATATTTTGAGAGGAAATCCGTGAGGATGCGTCTCTGTTAACTCTCCACCATGTACCATTGAGCAATCTAGTTCTGATATCGAGGAATTCGAGGTGATGTCCACATGAAGCAGATTAATGGGTTTATGTGCTGGTGAGGTTATCGGTACTGCACCATGATATCATCCTCTCCACTGGGAGTTATAAGAGAGAACTCATAGAGAGTACATTCATCTCGTAGAATAGGTTGCATTCTGAGCTATATAGATGTGCCTGAGTAGGCGATTACCTTTAGGTAAGGCGTAGTTAGAGAGGAGTTTTACGATTTTGTCCCTCTCCCATTTTTCACCATCTACATTAAGTCCCCTGGTTAGTGTGGAACAGTAATGTTTCATAATAAGCACCCGGATGGTGATAGCAACCCTAGAAGTCTTAATTTTTTTTTTCTAGCAAAGATTTACAAAAGACCAGGTCTTAGTGTTAATGACCCTGAGAATCGATAGCAAGCTTGCATGTACATTTTTTTTTTTTTTTTTGTATGTACACGTGAGTGCGGGTGAGGGAGTGAGAGGGAGTGGCCATGCCGCTATGGCCATGGCGCCATGGGATGCGGCGTGGACAGCCGTGGTCGTGGCACCATGCCCATGGCGCCATGATTGCCGCACCTCGAAACCCGCGCTCACTTCTTCTTCTTTTTTTTTTTTTTTTTTGCACGCCAGCCCTAGGGCTGGCGGAATTTAGGAGAGGACTTGAGCCTCTTGTCCTTCTTTTCCTTTTTTAGGAATTTTACTGGTACTAGGACTCTCAATAGTTATGTATATATATACACACCTAGGTTATGTTTTCAACAAAAAGGAGAAAAGAGAGAATGGTTTTCCAGAGCAGTATTTTTTTCTCTTTCTTCTTGATTTACTCTCTTTAACTGTGTCTGTTAATTCTCGTTCACTATGTCATCAAGTGGAGCAACAACAAGGAACAATAAGGTAACCTAGGGTTTTGGTAGCCTAGGGTTTTTTTTTTTTAATTGGTCGCATATATATATACCCGGACGCTGGTGTAGATGAGTTGGTGGCGCCACGAGGTGTGGCGCCACGGTCTTGGGGGGTTACGGCCTTGGCTCCTTGCCAAGGCTAAATTGGTGGCGCCACGAGTGTGGTGCCACACATACTTGTGCGATTTTTTTTATTATATATTATAGCACGTATGTTGTGTTGCATGTGTACTCTAGTAAGTGTGTATGCATACTTCTCATGCTATTAGAAAAATGATTACTATTATGCATGTATGAGCACGTAGTAACTTACTTGGAATTTTTTGCGTGGTACAGAGAAAGCGAAGTGATGGCGTCACTCCTGTGCTTCCTATTGTTGGGACGCCTAGTGCTGAGGATAAGTTCTTCGAGGCGTACAAAGATATTGGCAAGAGAACTACCCCACTTGTGAGTCGAGTCGATCCAGGGGCTCCTTTTGCTCCGAAGTATAACAGTTAGACCAGGTCTCCGTCGTCGGTTGTTGTGCCTGGTGATATTATCAGGTTCTCTTTGCAACGAGGTGAATATGAGGCTTCTTCCATTGACTTTCGTGCTCCTAGGGCTCCCCTGGCTCAGTGGATCCCTTGGTTGGATTCCATGTTGAATGACGAGAAGGTGTATAATATCTTAGAAGAAGTCGGGATACCACATGCGGTGAGGGCGTCTGGCAAGTTGAAGGTGCATGTAGATGTTGATGGTATCGTCGCCTTTGACTCTCGCTGGTGTGAATCCACAGATAATGCCGTCGTGGGTTTTGGGGAGCTCACCATTTCTTTGGAGGCAATATCAACTCTGTATCATCTTCCGATACCCAGGAATCTCCCAAGGGACTATACGGGACTCCCTTGTGATGTCGTGGTTGACGAAATAAATACTAAAATTAGGGATCTTCATCTACCTAATGCCTCGGCCGATGAGAATTATACCAGGTGGATCTATCACTGGTATTCGTCTGGAGGTGGGAGTGACGCTCTCAGCAACACCAAGATTATAGCAGCATTCCTCACACTCTGGTTATCGCGGGATATGTTCGAGGATGATCCTGTCGCGACGCTGAAGCCTGTTGTCGTCCCATATGATGTTTGGCTAGCTCTGGGTATGCATTTGCCGATTGGTAGCTTGTTCCCCGGGTCTCAGTATGCGCATCTGAGTGCTTTAGCCAGGAACATGTCTAGTTCTTCTACGGATCGTATTTCGTCGTTTGTCAACCTTCCCTTCCTCCAGGCCTTCTTGTGCGAACATTATGTGGAGTATGCTCCGCAGGGCGGTCTCCCTTCAGCTTCGTTGGAGTACGCCAGGATCATGTGGTGTAGTGACAAGCAGCCTAAGGACTCGGTGAAACTAGTAGATTTCTGGACAGGGAAGTGAGTATCTTTTTTCGTCCATGGTGTGGCATCCCTGATGATAGAGTCCTTCAACTCTAGACTGTTGCAGAGACCGAGGAGGTTGTTTTGTGTTCCGGATCTCGCGGTGTTACTAGCATCGAGGATGAAGGGCAGCAGGTGTTCATGTGCAGTAGTGTCTCAGGTTTCATCCTTGGCTTTTATCAGGGCAGGTTGGTGAAGCAGGCGTACAACATTGACAGAGCAGCACGGTTCATGGGATTCGATCAAGATGTGCCCTTGGATCATTCTCTCCCTCCATCCAAGGACAATCTATGTGAATACTTAGACCCCACTCAGGACCCTGGGAGGAAAGTCATCTTCTTGGTTGCTGGTAGACTGATAAGGGTCACTCCCGAATTCAATCAATTCTAGGATTACACCTTGGTGGCTCTGGGTAACTTCGTGAAGAAGGTGAACACGGCTGACAGGCCCGCCTTCACTATGACACCCCAGGTAATCTTCTTTTTGGATGCTCGTATATACGCTTTTATTCGTCCCGCCTATGTTAACTGGGATTCTTTTCTTTGGTAACAGATGGCGCATCCTCTGGTCGTCCAACCTAAGAAGAGGATTAAGAGTAACATGATGGAGTTACCTGAGGGCCACATTATTGATCCTTCCCAGTGATGGGCTCGTCCCCATTTCCATCTCAGGTGAGCTGTTCGCGTTGCGGTGGGGTTCATTGCTCTATATTTATATCCCTCTCCATCTTGTTTTTTTTTTTTTTTGAACTTCCCTTACCGGTTTTGCAGGGTTCTGTACTGAAGGGGCGTGAAAATATCACGGAGTCCCCAGTTGTCGACGCGGATGTGGGAAACGAGGTGGATGAGCAGATTGGTGTTAGTCTTCGTAGTTCTTCCTCTCCCGTCTAGGCCCTTGATCATGAACTCGTCCAAGTAAGACCTACTGTGTTTCTCGACGTCTCTTCCGGCAGTTTCTCTTTAGGGCTTGCCTTTATATGATTAGTAAGGGGTTCACTAACCATCCGTGGTCTTGTGTCTATAGGAGAAGGAGCACGAGGGTCGCGCTAGTGCTGTTGTCTCGGAGAATGTGGAAACGTCAGAGAGTGGGGAAAACTTGAACGACGACGTGGGTACCATCGTTCCTGGGGCTGTTGACAAGGTCGTTCTGAATGATTCAGGAGCAACTATCCTTCCGAGGCAGACACTGGATGACGGCGTAAACACCGTCGCCCCCATGCTTGTTGACGAGGTTGTTTCGGATGATGTGGAGGCGGCTATTCCTTCGACTTAGCAGATGTACGATGGTGGTGCGGATCTAGAGCCGTCCTATCCCAGTGCCGGGGTCGCCTTTCCTTCGTCTATTAACAAAGTTCGACCTGGCTACGCTCTGGTAGGCAACTTACCGGTGTTGAGTGAGTATCGGATGTTGTATGACCATATTTGGAGAAAAATCGACCACATTGCTCATGATAGGGAGAAACGACTGCTTTCTGAGTCGATAGTTGGTACTCTGTTGTCGAGGGTGACCGACATGATGGCTCAATCCATTGATTCCGCTGATCCGCTTGACGTCCAAGATTGGGAGGATTCTATAGTTGTAGCTGAATCCAAAGGCTTCAATGTGTCTTGGCTACGTGACTGGTTTGAGAAGGCCAAGGCTCAGGGGTCTCATGAGGTTCTTCGGGAGAAAGAGAAGAGGGTAGCGGAGTTGAAGGTCGAGTTACAGAGGGAGGAGAAGGAACTGAAGCAACTAAGGTTGTCCTGCAAGGGTGGATCTAGTAGTGTTTTGAATGATTTTCTTAACTAGTTTTTTTTTTTTCAATTTTAGGTATTTTTTTTAGACGGGTTGTAGGTTTTCTTTCTATATAAAATGGTGTTTTCTGAGAAAGATTGAAATAAAAGGAGCTTTGCTTAATTAATCTACTGAAATGGAAATCCTATCTACTGCACGCTATGATGCGCTGCTTTGGAGGGATGTAAATACGGTAGACTTGGAGTCTCAATGTCGGTCTCCTTAAGGTTGTGGTTTTGGCGAGGCACCACTAAACTGAGAGTGTGCTCAGGGCCAATGTGGCGTCGAGTGCATCGTTGTTAGGTAGGAGCGCTTTTGCTTCCTTGCGAAATCTTTCTATATATGCAACCGCGCTCTCCCCTTCTTCTTGCTTCAGATTGGCTAACTTCACGTATTCCTCGAAATCTGAGATGGTTTCCAGGACTTCAGGTGGTATAACATATGGCATTGGTTCCTCTTTTCCTCTGATTCTAACGCTGCATAGTTTGCCACGCACAATTCCAGACTCCTGGAGAGCTTTGATGAAAATTCTAATAGCCGAACCTACATCCACCGGGGGCCTCTCAGGGTGTTCCTCTCTAGCAAGTCTTCCGGTGGTGAGTCCCCAATGGCTTGGGGAGTGTGGGTTATCATGCAAAGGGGAGATAGACGAAGTACCTTCCTCGACGAGGGAGTGCTCGCTTGTTCCTTTGAGTCCGGTCGGTGGTGCTGCTATTGCTTTGGCGGTATTGTCACCTTGCGTGAATCACTCTATGAACGCCTGAGGAAGCGTCTCTTGATTGTTGTAGATCCATGGGCGTCCCAACACCATGTCGCTCCGGACATCTCCCTTGACAATGTGGAACTCTGCTACGGTTGGAAACGCGACGATTTCTACTGGGAGGTCAATCCATCCATAGGTGCGTACCTCGACCCCAACCGGGCCCTTGATGACTGAAGGGGCATTGATGTCCTTACTGCGGCTCTAAGAGTCTTGACCGAGATGATGTTCACCGGGCACCCAGGGTCGACGAGCGTCTTCGGGAATTCAGCATGGAAGAGGCGAGCGGTTGTGAGAAGTCCCCAACCTTTTCCTTCTGTTGGCTCCCCTTGCTTGGGTATTGTCTGCTCATCAGCTTCTTGGAAGAGTAGGCGCTTGCCTGATACTACCATGTTGAGCACCATGAACATGTCTTTCCGTTGTGGTTTCGAGAGACAAAGGGTCTCGCATAGCTGGTACATTATCCCCTCCACTCTCTTGTTTACCGGTTCTTCAGGAAGGGTGAATGCTCGAACTAGCAAAGGGTCTTGGTATACACCTTCGTTTCCCAGGTGTAATTCACCATTTCACTTTGGCTTGGAAGATTCTCTTAAGACTAAAGCAATCTCTGGTAGAATGGGTAGTGACTCGGTGGTAGCGACAATACCTTGGACTTGCTACTTCCTCGGTTGTAGGAGGTTGTCGTACTGGAGGGAGTTCGATCGCCCCGTCCTGGATCCAAGTGTCTAATAATTCTAGTACCTCTTCCATGGGGAACGGGTAATCAGGTATCTATGGTCTAGCCTTTTGCCGTATCTCCGGTTGTTGTGGGCTCCCTTGGTTCACGTTCTTATTCGGGGTTCCTGGAGCCGAATTAGTGCGTTTCGGATGCATTACCTCCGTGACAGGGGTCTTCCTTTTCCCTCCTTCGCTGATGGCACCATAGATGGTAGACTGCTATTATACTGCTTGTTGATTAGCCTTCTGTCACCAGAGTGGCGCGAGTTTCTTCGTTCCTCAGCGGTTTAGCTCTTTCTAGTAGGGCAGGTGCAGTGGTGGCGGATCTCTTTGCAGCTTCATGAAGTTCGGAGAAGGTCTGGAAGCGGAGGTTCTCCAAGAGGGCTCGGTAGACGGGAATCATTCCGTTGATGCAGAGTTCTACCAGCTGTTGTTCCGTGACATTCGGATCATGGCAGTCAAGGGCTTGGATTCTGAATCTCTTGACGTAGTCGTTTGGATGTTCGCTAGGTCTCTGGAACATTCTGTCGAGGTCTGATAGCGTTATCTGCTCAGACACGAAGAAGTATTTGCGGTAGAACGCGTTCAACTTCTCGCCCCATGTACCAATGTTGCTTGGAGCGAGGTTATTATACCAGGTGTAGGCTCTCCCAGTGAGAAATTTTGAGAATTCTTTGAATCTTTACACGTGATTGTATTCGTGTTATCCCAATAACTCCAAAAACTGTGAGACGTGTTCACGAGCATTTCTAATTCTGTCATACAAGAAGAACATGGGGGAGACGTACCCTTTGGGGAGAGCAACTCTTTGCACTTCATACGGGTACGGTGGTCGGTGGACAGGTAGCGCCACCTCTCTTTCCCGATTTCGTAGTAGCCTATCCAGGTCGTCTGCCTTGACGTAGCGGGATGGTTGTCCTTCTCTTTGGCGAGATTCTTCTGGAACAGGAGGTGTTTCGTCATCTCGGATGTAGATGACGGCTGAGTGGGTACCAATAGCAGCAGCCTCAGGGGTTTCCCTGACTGGTGAACTTGACAACTTCAAGGTTAGGGTCTTGAGACAAGCCAGGATCCCTAGTTGAGCGTCGAACATCTTGTCTTGACCTTCTGCGAGGACGTCTTGTCGCCTGGCCAACTCATCCATGGTTAATGCTTCTAACACTCCTTTCCCCTTTTCAGTAGTAGCGTTGACCTTAACTGTGGAGGAAGGGTTCTTGCCAGAGGTGTTGGTTGGAGCACCAGGAGTCATCGGGGTGATGGGAGTCGTCGGGACATCAGGTATTGAAGGGGAAGCACCTTGAGTAACAGGGATGTTGGGCGTAGCGCCGGATGCAGGTGGATTGGTGGGCGTTGCACTAGAGGTTGCAGGACCATTAGTTGAAGAGTTGGGGTTTTTGGTATTTGATCGCGACCTAAGTTCAACCATTTTTTGAGAAAGTTTTCTAGAACCGAGAGATTGATCTCCCACTGTGGTCGCCAACTGTTTTTACCTGGAAAAACAATGCACCGTCTCTGGGTACTTTTGTACTGCTCGAGATCAAAGTCGAACAAGACGAGCCTAAACCAAGTCAATGGCCGTTCAAGTCTTGCTTCGGTCACAGAGAGGATAGAGGTTGATCTAGGGAGGGAAACAACGAAGAAACTTGAGATCAGGTTGAGAGTGCGTTTTGGGTGTAAGAGTTCAGGATCTCCGTCGTGAGGTTGACTGGAAATCTCCAAGGCTAGAAGTGTTTCTGTATTGCTCAGGTGTTTTTGCTCTGAAAATGTTTTTGAATGCTCTAGAAAGGATGTTCTAGTCGTTCTTCTGTTCTGCCTTGGAAGAAAGAGGAAGCCTCTATTTATAGTATCAAACTCACCCTGATCTCTCGATAGAGAAGGTGGAAGTCGTGGAAGAGTGGAGGACGTGAGTTAGGTTCTGTAACTGCTTGAGTTGTGTAGAACGTGTCCATTCGGCACCACTATCTCGTAACTGTCCATCATCCCTATCAGTTTCTTTCTAACTGTCGTAGACCGCCAGACCAATACCCCTAAATTTATCCCCCGTGTGATATTTTGATATCTCGAGTGATATGCAGATATTGCATGGTTGTGTCGAGTTTGAACAACGTCGTGTGGCTGTGACTCTGTGGCCAACGTGAGTGTGGCGCTTTAGAAACGTGCATTTGGACGTGTAGCAGCGGCCTTGGCCATTGACCAGGGCCAGGAACTCATGGCGCCATGGATATGGCGTCATAGCGTAGCACCTTGACCTTGGGCCAAGGTTGAGTTTCGTGGCGCCATGGTCTTGGAGACCACGGCCTTAGCCAAGGCCATATTAGTTGTGGCGCCATGGTCCGGGGGACCACGGCCTTGGCCATTGGCCAAGGCCAACTTGTTGTCATGGCGCCATGTCTTAGGCCTATATATTTAGCGCTTGGACAAGGCCAATCCCTTCGTGGCGTATTCAGGTTATTCTACTTTGGTTATGGCGTACTTGTGCACTTGCACTATAGCGTATGCATGCGCTCACGCAATGGCGTATGCATGCGCTTGTGTTATGGCGTATGCATGCGCTTGTGCTACAGCGTGCTTCAGATCATGGTGTGCTTATCCATGGTATATTAGATCATTCTGTGTTTAGAGTGTGGTCTGCTTAAGCGTGTTTAGGCTGTTGTATGCCTCTCAGAGAGCTCTGGCCAAGCGTGGAGCTGCGGTACTTCTGAGGTTTTCATTGAGACTCGGATGTTGAGTCATATTTTGAGAGGAAATCCGTGAGGATGCGTCTCTGTTAACTCTCCACCATGTACCATTGAGCAATCTAGTTTTGATATCGAGGAATTCGAGGCGATGTCCACATGAAGCAGATTAATGGGTTTATGTGCTGGTGAGGTTATCGGTACTGCACCATGATATCATCCTCTCCACTGGGAGTTATAAGAGAGAACTCATAGAGAGTACATTCAGCTCGTAGAATAGGTTGCATTCTGAGCTATAGAGATGTGCATGAGTAGGTGATTGCCTTTAGGTAAGGCGTAGTTAGAGATGAGTTTTACGATTTTGTCCCTCTCCCATTTTTCACCATCTACACTCGTTAACAAAATCTTGTGTGTACTTTAATTTACTTCTGCATTACTTCCGCATTATAATTAAAGTATCGTACTTGGTTGGTTGACATAGTCTTTCGGATTCTTGTATTGACTCCCTCGTGTGAATCAATCAGATCTGAAGGAGATCTTGTTCTTGAGTTCTTGATTACATGAACCGGTGAAGGTTTGACTTATAGGTGGACTAAAATAAAAGATTAGTGGTGTACTCGGTACCCTCGTCTTTTCATCTGTTGAATAGTGTATATAACTCTTCGTTCGAGTAAGTTCGTATTGACTTTGTTGACCTTGTCATCGCTGGATGTTGAGTCTTTTAGCAATACTGATTATAAGGATGTGAGATGACCTTCGTGTTCGGAGAATATGGATACTTAAGAAAAGTCTCAAACATGTGTTTGGCTAAAGTAGTATCATCATGAGATAACCTCTATTACATGAAATATAAGCAGAACAGATCATGAGAATAGACTTGGCCACAGACGACCAAAGGGTACCATAAGCTGGCACTTCCTGCAAGCTTATTATGACCAAGCGGTCAGGGATATCTCATATTGTCATTATGACTTAGGTTTGGCCAAGTCGCTAGTGCTATCCCAGTGAATCTTGGCTTAGTGGCCTAAAGGGATGGTCAGTGCCATCCTCGTATTAGTTTGTTTAGCCTGGTGGCCTAGGGATGGCCAGTGCTATCCCATATTGCTTTATTTGGCCTAGTGGCCTAGGGATGGCCTGCGTCATCCCATGCTAGATTTTGTCCTAGTGGCCTGGGGATGGCCAGCGCCATCCCCTGTCGAGATTGCTTGGTCTAGTAGCCTAGGGAGGGCCAGCGTCGTCCCTTGAGTAATTTGATTAGGGATGGACAACGCCATCCCTCGAGCATTTGATGAATTTTGACCAGGGATGGCCGACGCCATCCCCTAGGCATTTGGCATCCCTTATGTATTTTGGCCAGGGATGGCCAGCGCCATCCCTTGTGTTCTTGGCCAGGGATGGCCAGCGCCATCCCTTGTGCTTTTGGCCCGGGATGGCCAGCGCCATCCCTAGTAGAATTTTGCCTAGTGGCCAGGGATGGCAAGTGCCATCCCATGAGTAGTTTGGCCCAGTGGCCAGAGAGAACTCATAACAAAGGGCGGCGTATGACCATAAGATGGTGCTATCCAAGACATCCCTTGTCTAACCGGATGTATTACCATTTGGCATGTGACCATAAGATGGTGCTGGCCAAAAAGGGAAAAGCTTGACCATGTAATGGCCAAGCACAACAAGGGCGGCGTATGACCACAAGATGGTGATGGCCTGAATATCCTCGTTCGATCAGGGTCGTTGCAGTAGCCCTGCTCTCCTGTTCCATTACCATTTGGCATGTGACCATAAGATGGTGCTGACCAAAGCGGGCAAAGCTTGACCATGTAATGGCCAAGCATAACAAGGGCGGCGTATGACCATCAGATGGTGCTGGCCAGAGCATTCCTTGTCTAACTAGGATCGTTGCAGCCGTCCTGCTCTTCTGGTCATATTATAGGTTGTTATGTTTTGTTGGGTGGTGCAAATTATTATCATATATCATGGGCTTGTTCTAAGTCCATTACGTTGCTTTTTACACTTTTGCCCATATTCTAAAATCCACCATTTACATTAAGTCCCCTGCTTAGTGTGGAATGATGTTAATTCCGGAGTAAGCATATGATGGTGATTGGACAGAATAATATAATAATGCATTTTAGGCAGCGTGAGAATAAACAAAAGCCCAAAAGTTTTTCCTTTTCCAACAAGTTCGGCTAGAGTTTAAGAAGGAAACAGTTTCCTATCAGAACTAGTACTTCATATTTTTTATATATATATATATATATATATAGAGAGAGAGAGAGAGAAGTCATTTTTACCCATAAGTCTTTTTAATTAGCCTTCCTGAGCAAGATTAAGGTAAAACAGTTTTCCCCCCCCCCCCCCCCCTTTTTTTTTTTTTTTTGCAAAACACTTTTTCAAAATTAAAAAACGACCTGGCAGCGCTGGCTGCCAGGCAGATGGCCGGCGCCGGACCCCTATTATTTTTTTATTTTTTTTGTGTGTGTCGTATATAGGGTTGTCCAAGAAGAGAAGATGAACAGCAAGGAAGACGAAATAAAGGAAAGTCAGTGGATAATAAGGTTCCTCCTCCTGTACATGCTCCATATAAGGATGATTGGTCTATTGCAAGATGCTTTGTGAAGTTCTTGAAGGTATTCTTTGATTCTACTTCTTATTCCACACAAGTTACTTCACATGAGTTCATGTTTAACATAAGTGTAATTCATCGAACAATGGACGCATGGGTAAATAGTAAAGACCCATTTCTCTCTTCCATGGGTATCAGAATGCATAAAAGTTTAGTAAGTACTGGGGAAAATATGAAAAAAAATGAATCCTCTTCATTTCATTGTTGTTTTGCTTGATCCCCGTGAAAAAGATTGGGGTTTGCAATTTATTCTTAATTATCTATCCTCACGGGTCGTGCATTGCATGATGTTTTAACCACTTATGTTATGAAAGATTTTGAGGCTCTTTATGAAGAGTACAAGCTACTATATCCATCTCCGGAAAAGGTGTTAGTTGCTCCAAGTGTTGATAATTCTCAAGAACATGATGAAGAGGATTCTGCCCTAGCTTTTCTTCTAGCAGAGAGAGCAAGAAAAGATGTAGAAAGTGTTAATGTTGGGGGGGGAATCAGAGATAAAACTCTATTTGGCAGAGAAACAGGAGCCAAGAAATGAAGAATTCGATATTCTTGGGTGGTGGAAGACTAATTCAACCAGGTACACTATTTTGGGACATATGGCAAGGGATATTTTAGCTTTACCTGTTTCTTCGGTTGCTTCTGAATTTGCATACAATACTGGAAGAAAGGTGATTGATCCTTTCCGAAGCTCTTTACTTCCAAAGACAGTGGAGTACTTGATCTGTACACAAAGTTGGTTGAAGACACCGGTTGAAGTTGATCCAAATAGCTTGGATAAAGACGAAGTTATTGACACAGGTATATTAGTTCAACCTATTTTGTTCATGGTTATTCATATCATTTTTTTTCTTTTTTACTTAACTGATAGCTTTTAATCTATTATTATTGTAGATTTTCTAAATTCTCTCGCAAATCCTGCGTTCATGTTCATTGATGAAGAGTTGTAGTACGTCAGCCGGGTAAGCTAACTTTCTTGAAGCTTTACTTCCTTGGTTAGTTTGTATATGGCTAATGAGCAAGCTGCAACTTTGTTGTTTTCTTTTTTGTGCAGATTTTGAATGCCACAACAGTCAACAACCACTTCAGAGAGAAACTACACTACTTCTTTAGTGTTTTGAGACTTCTTTTTGCTAGACTCAAGTAATACTAGACTCTCATTTTCTTTTTCAAACAGTACTAGACTCTTTTTCTTTTTTCAGACAGTACTTATTAATTAGACTGACAGTATTGAAGAGTGTAGACTGTAGTCTGTATGCTAAGCATCTAATATGAGCCACAAGATTTTGAAGTGAATTTCAGCCATTAGATTTCAGAAGATTTCAATATATAAAGTTTGTGAAACCTAATTTTCATTTCAGATCTAAACTGCAGCAGCTTCTCCTCTCTCTTTCTGTATGTTTCCTTTTCTCTTCTCTTTCAAGTTTGATTTTAGCCTCTCTTTTCTCAACCTTGATTTGATACTCAATTTTATTTATATTTGAAGAAGAAACTAAGAAGAAGAAGCAACAGGCCACAACAGGTAACTCTACTTGATTTTTATTTGTATATTTTGATTTGGATTTTTGGGTTCAGTAAAACTTTGATCTTTTCATGTTTCAATGATTTGATTTGTATGTTTTGTCTTTGATGCAGGATATGGAAAACAACGCAGCAGCACCTAGTAGTAGTAGTCGTAGGGAACGTGCTAAGCCTAACATATGGGATCACTTTGTTAGGTAAGATCCACCTTCAACTTATGCGAAGTGTATCCACTGTCAAATGAGGTTTGATGCTGACCCTATGAGACATGGAAGCTCTCGTTTGAATGCTCATCTAAAGAATTGCAGAATGATGATAAGAAACTGAGAATCAAGAAGGGAACTGTACTATTTGCATAAGTTTGCTTTGGGATTAGTATTAATTATCTATGTTTTGTTATGTCATGTGGATTCATCTTGATGTCTGTCAGTTAGAACTTGGAATCATCTTGTATGAAATTGTAAGAACTATGAATGAAAGAAGTGATATTATCTATGTCTTATAAATTTTCTCTTGTCAGTTTTGCAAAACTGACAGCTCTTTCAAAATGTCGGTTTTCACCAAAACCGAACCGAAAATAACCGAACCGAGAGAATGGCGACGGTGATGGCGCAAGATTTAGAAAACCGAGGATCTTGGCGATGGTGATGGCTGGGCATAAAACCGAGCCGAACCGAGCCATGGACAGCCCTAGCGGTGATGGTGGCGGCGGCGGTGACGATGGCGATGGTGACGACGGTAATGGTGTAACACCATTTAATTAAGTTAAGTTAATCATGTGTTAACTAATTAAACACTAAACATAATGGGCAAATTTGGTATTTAAAAAAAATTACATAGGGGAGAGCCAAAATGCTATGTGGAGACTAAAAGTGAAGCCCTTCAATATTTCCTGAATCCCCAGAATCACGATTCAATTAGATATTTTCAGCAATTGTCCTCTAAGCCGAGTAGATTTTCATTTCTGCCTGTTTGATGCCTCCTTTCAGAAGAAAAATTATTTCCCTCATATGGAATTTTCAAATTGCCTAATGCAGGTATAGTCTCTGCAGGTGGAAATGGAAGATGCTGCACTCCGGAGGAATCAGTTTACTAGAGCTTGCAGAGAAGCCATGGAACAATGATAACAAAGCTGCAATGGACTATATTGCTACGAATACTCAGAACTTTTAAATTACCGTAGTCTGTCTATAGTGTTGGAGTCTTAAAACTTGGTTAAATCAGTTTGAGTCCTTAAATTTCGGATTCATCATAGAAAAGTGTAACAAGTATACATACTATAATTTTGTTAAATTACTCGAATTATCCAGGAAATTATGCTCTAAACTCATAACTTCTACAGAAATTAAAACAAGTACTGATTTGGACAAGCTTACAAAGTAAACAGCAAAACTTACTATACATTCTATAATTTACATAACTTTAACTTTATTGCATGAGAATGTGCGTATACAGATCAAAATGAGGAATCTTTTCAAACTTCTGCAATTTTTTTGATAATAATGGACACGTAACTGGCAACAGTTTCATCTGGGGATTGTTTAAGACGTCCAATGATGGGAAACAGTTCTGAAGAACGGACAAACTGCCTACAAGGTGAGTAAGAGCACATTTTTGCCAATGAAAACAGAGCAATCTTCAATGGAGATTCATTTACTGCGTCCTTTCTACTTGGACTTAAAGCTACGGTGGAACAGTCGGCAACCAATTTTAGCAGAGCCTGTAAAACAACGAAGGCAAAAGAACAATAATTACCACAATTATATAGCCATATGTACTTTGAGAAAGTCCATAGATACTAACTTGCCCTTCAAATTTTAAAGGTACTGAGAGAGTTGTGTTTTGATTTGTTTCTCAAATTATATTACTACTAGATTGAAGGATTTGAGTTCTCTTTGTTTTAGGGGAAGTGTGTAGCATATGTATCACAAACAAAGGCATCAACAAGGAATTGTACGGATCTGACAAACCTGCATGGCTCCTTTCGAAATTATATCTTCACATAGCCTATTAGAATTGCGGACAAGATTGCTTAGTGCACCCGCTGCATTTGCTCTTGTTTTATCTTCCTCTGACGAAACCAGCAGACTAGTAAGTAGAGGTATGGATCTTCTAAGTTCTTCATACAACAGGTCATTGTGATATGCAGCATTACCGATCTGGAGACAGATAAGAACATTAGATTAGGCAACAGTTGCTGGTGTCAAAAACAATGTAACCAGAATATTAGATACATCAAATGGCAAAGGGAGTAGCCACATTTGCTGCCGTCAAAATTTAATTACGGCAATGCGACTTATATCGATAATCCTGTCAAGCTGAAACAAAGGCCTTTTATCCACTTTACCTATTGATACCCTGGTTAAAAGGATATTTTACAGTTGGTCTTCCTATCAAATTTTGATTAGCTTATTCCACTTCATATGGTTTCCAAAGACGAAAATTACTAGAATTTTTTTATAAAGCTAGAAATAAACAGAAAAATTGGTATTTGCCTATTTGGACATGAGAAGAAAACAACACTCTTTCAAGATCTCTTCTGATGTTATCAAACAGACAAAAGAAATTAAGAAAGGGATATAAAATTTGGGAATAATCTTACAGCAAAACAAGCATATTTTCTTGTACGTTTGTCTGGATCAGCACAGCGATCTATAAGGAGACTGATGATATGTTGACTTGCCTGAAAAAGAAATACATAAATAACACGAAGGGCACAGCAAGTTGGATTTTGAAGTGCAACAAAACCATACCATGCAATAAAACGTTATACAACATGGATTAAGTCCTTACCAGTGAACTGTAAAAATAAGGGCTATGGCGACACATGTTCCCTATAGCACTGCAAGTTTTTGCACGTATATTTGGATCTTCATGGCTAAGGAATGCCTTCATGGACTCCAAGAGATCTGCTCTATTAAGGTGTTCATAAAAAGCCTGCAAACCATTATACCATTAAATTGCAACAAATAAAATAAAAATAGGCAAAGAACATAGGGAGGAAAAAGTTGAAGCTTGGGAAAGCAAACATAATTCGACCGGTTGACAACCAAACGAATAAGAATCTACTTGCATTACTCAATCAACACATCACGTACTAAAGGTGTCAACAATTAAATTCCAGTTTGTTTGTTAACTACCATGAACTGCAACCTATTTAATAGGTTGCGGCTCTCACGAGTTTTAAGTGCAGTACTGAGATAAGTCAAACCAGACAAAAACCAACTTTTCAGGTTCCTGACATTATTCTGTTGACGTCGTTTTAATTTCTATAATTTAGTACTGGCAAAAAATGTCAAAACTCAAAAGGAAATCAGCATCTTGGTTCCTATTGTTCTGGCCGCGATACTAAATAACCCAAAACCGAAACAGGTTATAACTACGGATAGGAATTTTACTTGTACTTGTTCCCAATATCAATATATTGTCACTTCGGGTTGGTCTTTAGGTAAACAGCTGTTATTGACACCCTTAGTTAAACTCATCCAGCAGAGTGAGGGTCTCACCTTATCCATCCGAGCTAAGTCTGAAATTATCATCAGAATATCCAAAACTACCTCCCTTGGGTTAGAAATGTTGAGCAATTTCCTCACATTCCCTGGATCCAACAGACCTTTCCCCAGAAGCTGAAGTGCAAGGGGACGAACGCTTGCCATCTTCGCCAGAAAAGCTACAGGTTTTCCTAAATCTCTTGGCCTGACATAATCCAAGCACTTGAGAATACGATCAGGAACTCCTACCTGCAAAAGTGAATGTATAAGGAAACACCAAAGTAGTAAACTGCTTTATATTTAGAGGATTAAAAATACTACCTCCTGGAGAACTTGAACATACTTGGGCATAATTGCCTCAATCCCTTTCACCATGTCCTTGTCATGGACACCTAGTTTTCCACCGGGTGAACCCATGTTGAGAAGGAAACCACTGCTAACTGAAGCAGTTGTTGATGGTGAACCTGAACTAACATTCTGCACTGCAACAAAAGGATATGCTAAGAGATCTATAACTGTATTGATTAGATCTCTGACTCCATCAGTTCCACCACCAGGTCCACTCCAGCATTTCAAGATCTTGAGGTGTGTTTCAGATATCAAACTAGATATTAGCTTGACATTTTCACTTCTAACCAAGATCTCACGAAATGATAACGCTCCATTTGAGAGACAATGACAAATTGAAGATACCATCCAAATAACGCCAGTAGGTGACAAGCCAATTAAATCTTTTGATTCATCCATTTCTTGATCGACGTTTGGAAGACGGTTTGCTAATAAACAAAGAAGTATCTGGGGAACTTTCTTTGCGCAGGCTTGCTGAACTGCTAATGGCCCACCCCACTTTAATCTAGTTTCTAATAAACCAACACAACCATCTCTAACCCCATGCCAGTATGAGAGCATACCACAATGGTTAGAAGACGCTTCATTTCTGTCTGTTGACGGAACAGCGAGAATGCTACATAGTGTGGTAGTTGGAGGGATCATAGGCATCGCAGTTTCAGAAAGAGAGGATTCAGAAGGAACTCCACTTTCAAGAGATAAAATAGAAGCAAGAGCTAACATGGCAGAGAGACAATGTGGTTGTAACGAAGTTGTAACTGTATCATTAGAAGAAGAGTAATGAGCAAGGACTGAAAGTCGAGAAAGTTGTTTCTTGGTAGTAGTCGTGAGAATGAACGACGCTGAAACTCGGCCGGACAACTTCAAATATTGTGCAGTTGTGGCAACAATGAGGCATGAGTGCAGGACAAGGGCATTAGGGTTTGAAATTTTTGATTTACTTGCTTCTCCTGTTGGCGGTTCTTTGTTTGGATGGGAAGTGCAGAGACATAATATAGAGAATATCTCTGACATGATTGTACCATCTCCACCTCCACTAACCACAGTTGTAAGAGGCAAGGAATTTGGCAGGCCACAAAGCAAACCACATACGGATTCATTATGAACGCAGCACCTTAAGATCAGCTGAAAGAGAAGCGATGTTATATTAGAATCTATATGCATAATATGCAAAGAAGTGGTGTATCATGAGAGAAGCTGATATCGATGAAGTTAACGAGCTCAGTAAGTGAAAAGGCATGTATGGCGTGCCAAAGCAATGAATCCATGCAGTGAATCAGACAGACAAGAGACTGCATTTATCTAAGTGAAAATAGAGACATATATGCATACATACGTACATATATATGTGGCATGGGAGAGTAAGTAAAACCTGAATAGCAGCAGATAGAGCAGATTCCATGCGTTGATGTAGACAATAGTAAATTGCAACCTGCATTGCTTTTGATCTGATCAAAGCTTTTGCTACTGCATCAATAACTTTTGTTGATTCCAGTCCAAGCATTGAGCCTCTTTCATGCTCCCCAATGTCAAGTCGATGTAAAGAATGGCTCCAGTATGTTTTTAATGGGAACAAATAAATATTTCCTGTTGCGAACAAAACTTCCCATCCGTTAACCAACGCCCACAGAGCCCTGCATGCTTCGCAAGCAGCACGTAACATATTTGGAGAACCTGCTATTAGACTATTTCCTGAAGCAACTAAGCAAACAGACAATAAATCTGCCACTCCAGCTGTTTTCGCATGACGCAGGATCTGTTTCGGAACTTCATTTGACGAAGCAAGAGCAGAACCCACCTCTGGGTCTCCACCTACCAGAGATCGTTTAAGTCCCTGTGCAACTCTAGACAACATTACAGCAATGCACCCAGTAGACTCATTCAGAACCCTTCCAGATGCATCCTCGGTATAGTCGACCACCTACACCAATTGGATAAGATGTTGAGAAAAACAAAATCCAGGGATGATGAAGATCGATCTACTCCACAAATCAAGCTAACCTTAGAGTATAGTTCTACTAATATCGACCATTGCTGGATATAAGAATCCCGAAGATCAGTTCCGCCAACATCCACTAATTTCTTCATAAGTGAGAAGCTCTGCAGTTTGAATTTGAAACCACATCAGAAACGATGAAGAATCAAAAGAATACTAAAGTTTTAACTGCCAGCAAATTTTAAATAACCTTGGAAAACCCATATTCTGGAAAGTATCAAATCAAAGACACCACGCAAAACAACACTAGGAAATAAAATGCATTTCCAGAATCAAGATATGAGAAATATGAAGCGACTTTCAATGTTATTACCTTCGCTGCTAAATCATTACCATCCAAGGATTTCATGTTGACTACACTGTCAGTGAAGACAAGAAGTTCCCTGATCATGTCGTCGAGTACAGCATCAGACTGAAGAGCACCTGCTACGGCTAAGTTTGACAAGATTCTAAGAGACACGTTTACACGAACAATATCCTGATCCCTGAACAATTTGGGCAAGCAAATTATTTCATATAGCATGGAAATCATAATCATATCACAAAAATTCAAGCAAAAGCACATGCAATTAATGCAATGAAGTGAAACCGCTGAGTACTGAACAGCACAACATTAGCTATAGATTCTGACTACAACTTTGTTTGTACATGGAAAGGAACAGACTTCCATTGTTATTTGATAAAAAGACGCCTATTAAAATACAAGATTGGTTCAGTGAGGAAGTGAGGATACTCAATTAAGCAACATGAAGGTTCTCTAAGTATTGCAATGTTTTTAAAAAAAGCGATTTGGAAATACTTGCTATGGTAAGAAGTTAAATTAGAACAACACCTCAAAATGAACGCTGTGGTGCTTAGATGACATTGATACTAACTGCAATGCATTTTTACAAATGACTTATAACATGCATTGGGAATGGATATTCATATTATCATATGAGAGCACATGGTAATTATGCGAACACGGTATACATTATCATATAGTTCCAGTCAAATGTACATGGTATACATAATTACATGTCAGGTTATGTCAAGTTAAAAACTTAATCTGCAGACAATGTGAAAGAACCTAACATCTTGGTGAGCCTTGTTCAGCAACCACTATGTCTGCTGAAGACTCTAGTAACATAGATATTTCGGAGGAAATGGTACGATTAAGACCAAGTGTAGAAATGTCAGTTCACCTGCTTGTTTTTGATGAACCTTTGGACCAGACCGTTAAGGGCATCAAAACAAGTGATATAGCTTCACTATCTTGACCAATGAAGTTTGCTCCTTTCATCGTCCTGGAGTTACTTTCCAACCTATCCAGCACCTGGCAACCTGAGCATGGAAAAATTTACTCAAACTTCAGAATATCTGAATCATAAACAGGTAGCAGAACTATCCATTACTAACTCCAAGAGTCATTAACTCAGACAAAAGCTGGCCTGTTAACTTTCGCATATCAATCAATTGAAAATCTAATCCGGTTCAGCTGAAACTAGGCTCGCAGAAGTATAGTAACAGTTAAGTCGGAGAACTTGGTTCCTGGCTCATAGTGACTTGCCTACATACAGAAGAAAAAATTGCTACAAATAACTAAGTCATTAAGATGCATCCAAGCACACATTATTAATAGAGAAGAAAATAATGGCTTATGTCAACTGAGAAGAAATTTTCCGACCCTTATCCAATTTGTATACTGTCACCTGTCCCAATCCATTTATTTAAACTAAGATGTCAAAATGAACCAGTATTGATTTTTTGATTTTCAATATGTATATACCTGAGTCAACAGCACTAGCAGGAACTGCTAATTCTGAGGGATCTTCATGAGGAAATGGACCGTCCACTGCTGCAACAGGACTATGTAATCGATCATTAGCCAAAGGACTTCGAGAACCTTTATTCTCAGGAGTAGTGGAAGAATGAACTTTTTCTGCGATAACGAACTTTGGAGCAGTTAGAAACAATAGAAAGCAAAAGATATGATCTATATACGTTATGCTCAAGATTCTCACTCTCAGGAGTTGCAGCATAAGTTCCAACAAGGGGCACAGGTTTGTTGTTGCCTTCGCCTCTCCAAGCTGCATCATTACCCGTAGCTGCAGCAGTTGCTATACGTGATTCCTGTCAGGTATTTGTAGGATAAGATGCAGGGACTCAGGAGCACCTATTTTCAGAATTGCTTAACCTTAACAAGATAAGTTACAATATAAATGGAATACTACCATAGCCTCCAAATCATCTGAAGTTTCTTTAACAAAGGGGTGCTCACGAAGTGCAGGCCATGTCAGCCTTCTTTGAGGCATCTGTATAGTTATTGTATGGTCAATAAGCAATGTGGAACATATGAGCATTACAAAGAAAAATTGGTCATACAGAAATGACACTAACTTCACGAAATAATAACCTTATTGAGCAACCCCTTGAGAAAGCTTTTAAAATTTGAACTCATGGTGTCCGGATATTTTACAGGATCCTGTAAAGGTAGGATGAATATCAATCAACAACTCAGTAAATGATATATAAGAAACTAGAGAGAGAGAGGAGCACATGTACCTTTATTATGTGTCTAACTAGTTGATATACTGAATTTGTATAAAAGGGAGGCTGGCCAACAAATAGCTCGTACCTGGTTACACCCAAATAGCAATTCATTAGTTCCTTCGATAGACGGAATGCCAAACAATACAATGATATGGCAGCAGTATAGCACACCCAAAAAAATTCTGGTTCAAGAAACAGTCAAATTTGCAAAGCAGCACCATGTTGTACTGCAATATTAAATGTGATAATGGATAGTAATATACTTGCTGAGATCAAAAGAAGAAGAATCAAAAGGCATGGTTACTAGCAGACGTGCTCGGCATTTGGCTTCAGTCAAATATGATCAAACCATGATGGGTTTCTTAGAAGCCAAAACAGTAAACTAGAGAAATAGAACAAAGATAGACGAGTAGAACTCAAAATTGAAACAGTACAACGCAAATAACTCAACTCAGTAACTAAACTGATGTAGGTTCAAAAGGATTCACGCATTCAACATATATTACTCGACGTCCAGGGAGTGATCACTGGTCTAAGATAAGGATTGTGAGGAATAAAAGATGAGTTAGGCCGGTATGACTTAAGAGCATGGCCGTATTACTCATAAAAAATTGTCAGCATATGAAGATATATAACTCGGTAGATAGTATAATACAACCCTCAGCGAGGTTCTGATTTATTAAAAAAAAAAATATCAAATAAAGGGTAAGAATGAATTTAAATGTAACAATAAGAACAGTTGCTGAATAAACACATTTGAGGTGTTAACTGTTGAGAGTAAAGTCTCGTGATGACACAAGGAAAACTGGACTAGCATTACATACAAAATGAATAGTCTCAGTTAGTCTAATATCCATAAGCTTTTGGTTTGTAAAGGCTTTAAAGATAAAGAATTTTGGTTAAGCTCGGATATCTGGTTACGTTTTAATTTTTTTTTTAGAGAATGTAAAATGATTGTGCTGTTGCTATTGTAAGTACAAACAGAACAAGAGAGTGGAAAACCGAGAACATACAAAATAACTCCAAGAGACCATAAATCAGCAGTGTGATTGTAAGGTTGTTCCTGTACGAGTTCAGGAGCCATGTACAATGGAGTACCTGAAAAAAAACAACATTTATAAATCGAGTTGGTGAAAGCAATTTGCCACCATTAACTTACTACTTTAGAGTTTAGACATATTACAACCAGCAGAATGAGTAGGGATTTTTATGTGTTTACAAAAAAACTGAAGAAAATGCATCTGATCTCATTGGAGTCCATGGGACATTCTTGATGAAAAAATCAGTGGTAGCATTAAGAATTGACATCAATGATTACGTGACGTTTCCTCTTATCAACAGTTTCAGGCATATAATTAAGAACATGAAGTTACCATAACTCGGTATAGTAGATGCAAACATAAGCATATTATTTGTTGACTACTGTGAAACATACAAACGGAACGCCATCCTAAGCATAACCAGTAAAGTGGAACTGGACTAACCTTTGATAGAGCGCAAGACTACGGTGTTTGTGGACATTGCCCTCGCAAATCCAAAATCACAAAGCTGTAAGACAAGATTATGTCAGCTTTTACCATAGATTACGTTCGTACTATGGACTATGTTCAAATATGTAGCGATCAGAGTCAGTATTAGTAAGGGATTCAAGGTTCACAGTTAAGGTTGTAATTGTGGTTGCTGCATATTCTAAGTAAATAAAGTATGACCTAAACACGATATTGGAAACAAAAAACATGTGTAGAAGGTTTTCCAACCTTAACAATAGACCCAGCTCCAATTAAAATATTTTGTGGCTTCATGTCTCGATGAATGATGCGGTTTGAATGCAAGTAATGCAATGCTCTCACCTGAATTTGAAGGAAACATAATTTAGTACAAGTAAACCTTGTGTGGCTAGGTAGGAAACATTAGTGAGGATCCGCCCAGAAAAACAATATAGAATGCAAGAATTCCATCAGTCTTATTGTTTTCTATATTAGTGCAGGAATTCCAACATGTTTTAGTCGAAGTAAAGTACCAACTGCTTTGCGATAGCCTGAACTTGTTCTTCCGGCAGGCACTTGTCATCCTCGAGAATTTCAAAAAGCTCACCCTACAATACGAAAGGTTTGTAAGCAGTCTAACAGCAAAGGGTTGCAGAATAAAAGAAAAATGTAAAAGTAGGTTACCTGAGCAAACTCAGTCACAACACAAAATTCTTGTGGAGTTTCAAAGGAGTCCAGCATTTCAATAATATTTTCATGTTTTAGCTTTCTCAAAATCTGTACATTTTAACAAAATTTCACAACCATTAATTAGTTCACATCGAACCATCTCATTAAGCACCACAACAACTCAACAACACCAGACATTATTACATACTTCTTTGTTTTGTTTACATAGATTATAAGAAAAAGATACAGATAATCAGATTTCTTCACAAAGGACCTTCACTTCCTTTCTTTAACAATGTTTGTTTCCTTTTAATTACTCAAGAGTGTTAAACCCTTCATTCCTGTTTTAAAATCTTCCTAATGGACCAATAACAACTTCTAAATTTCATAATCATTTAAATCAATCCTCGTCTAAAGTATTCCCAATTTCCACTCACTATCATCTTCCACTAACTACTTGTAAATTACTATAACGAAAAATTTCACAATCAAAAACCTAAACTCACCTCAATCTCCTGCCGTAAATTCTGTATATCTTTGTCGCTTTTGCCATGTTTAAGAATAAATTTCATCGCAACAGT
>JAJJMA010218876.1:0-14805 GCA_023529015.1 Papaver nudicaule | reverse complement strand
GATCGGATTTACAAAGAATCGAAAATTGAAAGAAGAAAATTAATTTACAGACTTTGATATAATAGATCTGTTTCATACCTCCACCACCAGTTAAATGAGACAATGACCAGTTGAAAGCATAAACAATTGAACTTCTAAAACACAGTTTCACCATTTGTCCTTTTACAGATACAAATCCAACTGAAAAATAAAATCTTCAACAAAATTTATCATTCACGGGTTCATCTCAAAATCAAAAGCAAAAACAAGTAAAGAGTTTAAAGTTTACCTGATTCTTCTTCTCAGAAATCGTAAGACAGCAGAGTGGATTAAACTCCGAATATGGGTGGGGATTGTGGTTTTTTTTTTTAGATGGAGAAACGAAGAGAGTGAGGCTGCTGTGGAGATAAGATTATGTGATGAGATAAGATTATGAGGCTGCTGTAAAGATAAGGTTTTTCGTTTAATTTTCGTTGTGCATTTTTCATCGTGTGTTTGATGATCTAGCGACAATCACCTTACACGTGTGATAAAGGAGTAACTTATGTATATTCTTCTATATTTCAGTCGTTTATCTCTAGATAGCTAAATACTTCATTAGCTCCTCAACCATCAATTGGGGTCGCAGTGTGGGTAGTTATCTAAAGGGTTAATACGTCATTTCAAGTTTCATGGGTTCAGCCATTATTTGGGGTCGTTGAATTTTTGATTATAATTTTTTTTCAAGGCAACGACCCCCATCAGGGGTTATAGGTGGTGCAACCATTATTTGGGGTCGTTCCTAAGGGTCGAAAAGGGGGCAATTTCCACTAGCGATTGATTTGTACTCAGCTTCAGTTGAAGATCTTGAGACTGTTGGTTGTTTCTTGGATGACCAACTGACAATCGAATTTCCAAGAAACACACAAACGCCAGATGTTGATCTCCTTGTGTTTGGACATCTAGCCCAGTCTGAATCTGAACAGGATGTAAGGGTAGTCATATCTCCACCTTCTAAGAGAATACCAGAACCAACATTTCCCTTAATGTATCCCAATTCTCAGTTGTTGGTTTATGCATAAATTGGATAACATAATTCACGCCTAAAAAATGTATGGCCTTGTCATTGTTAGATTTTGCAATCTTCCTACCATGCTTCTATACTGAGTTGCATTTGCCAGCTCCGTTCCACAAGAAATAGAAAGTTTTGGTCATTTTGCAACTGGTGTTTTTGCAGGTTTACAGTCAAGCATTTCAAATTTCTGCAATATTTCAAGAGCATATTTTTGTTAAGTAAGAAAGTAATTTTGAAGAAGACTGGAATTTAGCTTCAATTCCAACGAAATAATGTAGACATCCAAGATTTCATAGGATAAGATTGTTGAAGAAATATCACAATTCTGTCAGATTAATCTGTAGATGATCCCACTAGAATAATATCATCTACATGTATAGGAGAACTATAGACATTTCATCACCACCTTGATATATGAACATTGAATGATCACAAATTGATCTTGAGAAAACATAATATCGAACAGTGAACTACAAAATCTCTCAAACTAAGCTCTTAGAGCTTGCTTAAGACCATATAAACTTTTTCGTAGTTTGCACACATAATTTGGTTTTTATGCATCCACAAATCCTTGTGGTTGTGACATACAAACATCTTCAGATAATTGACCATGTAAGAACGCATTTGAGACATCCAATTGTCTCACTGACCATTCTTTTGACAAAGCAAGAGTTAGAACAATTCTCACAGTAGTAGCCTTCACAACTGGACTAAACGTCTCAAAATAGTTCGCACCATCATATCCTTTGGCAACAACTCTTACCCTGTGTCTCTCAGCAGTGCCATCGACTTTCAATTTTAACTTAAATATTCACTTGTTTCCTAAAACATCGTAGTTGGGATCATAAGGAATTCCCAAGTTTGATTATCTGTCAAAGCGTTGTATTTCTCAGCTATAGCTTTTTTCCACTCTGGATATTTTCAGCTTCTTTAAAAGTTGTTGGTGCACAACCAACTTCACTTTAGACAATACAACAATATATAAAGGATATATGGAAGTATAATGCTCATTCTTCTCAGGATCAGATGATATATCTTTTTATGTGATATAATTAGTATTATCTAAGCTCTTTGTTTCTTCTTGCGTTTCATAATTTGACTCATCTGATGCTTCATCATCATCCTCATTTAAACAATGGAAGGGAGTGAATCGTTCTCTTAGAAATTTTCTTCGTAGCTTGGTTGGGTTGCATACTAAACAATGGGATCAACATTTATTCTAACCTGAGTTTGCTTTCAATAAGTCTTCTCATTATAGAACCGGTTTTAGTCATTTCCAGGTAGTTTGTGAATTTGACCCTTGCGCAGACTATTCCTGAATTACAACATGTACATGCTACTGCCGACGCTTTAATTCAAAATCTCCAAGAGATTCACAATGCCACTGCCCAGAACTTGTTTGCCTCATCCACGAAATATAAGAAAATTACAGATCGACATCGTCGCCTGAGTTTGACGTTGGTGATTTTGTATGGGCGATTCTTAGCAAGGAGCGTTATTCAACTGTTTCTTACAACAAACTAGGTCCTCGACAATTGGTCATTTAGAAGTCATTGAAAGATCAATTGTAATGATTACCGTTTGAAGCTTCCAAGTCTCATTCGTATTGCAGACGTGTTCAATGTACGTCACCTAATTCCCTATTTTGGTGACTTGTCTAACGATGACCTGCCTGACCTGCTTAATTGGAGGGCCAATTTTCTTCTTCTAGGGAAGAATGACGTAGTACACGAGTTAGCCTTATCATACCATGAGGAAAGGGAGCGTCGAGCACTTGGTTGTTAACTTAATTATTGTGGATGTGTCGAGTTTGTATGTTTCCAGTATATTTGCTAAGAAATAAAGGATTCGTTCTTGCTTATGGTTGAACGTATATTCCGTTTAGCTGTTAAGATCTTTTAATATCTTTATCTTGATTTTCTAGGGTTAAGTCAATTGAATTCTGAAGCCTATATAACAGCTGCGTCAATATTATTTTAAGACAGAGAATTTGAAATTAATAAACTTGCTTCCAGTCGAGAAGTATTACAAGTGTGTTGATTCATTCAGTCATGTACTAACACTCTACACCAATAGCTTAGCATACAAATTTCGTGTGGGGCATTGTACAATGTCAAATCGTACATTATGTCGTACACCATATTGTGTTGCACAACTGTTGTACTAAAAAAATACATATGTTAGACCTCTAATCACTAGAATAAATGCTATGGTCTCAACAATGTAGAGAAGTGCAACCAATACTATGCGGTCATTTTCTCCAAATTTAAGGGTTCACCTGCTACAGGGTTGGAGACTGGTTTTTCAACAATTTTGGTTTTTAGCCCTAGCAAAAGTGTTAGGATTATATTAGATTATTTTTTTATTGAACAAAAGCCGAGTTTCTGCTTTATATATTTCTCGACATTTCAACACTCATCATAATTGCTACTTTTTTGAGCTAAGGCTTCTAAAATCGGGAGAAACCTTAGCTCACCATAATGCTTGTTGTTAATGTTGCGTCCCTATGTTATTTTGATCTTATAGTTGATAAATGATACCTCATCTATCCAACCAAAAGAAACTTTATTTTTTTTTGAAGTGGATCAATGAAATAAATAACGACTTGGTGGAACTAAGTCAATCGACATATTTGGACTCATTCAAATCAAAATAGTAATTATATCGTTTTTGACAGCTAAATTGCAACTAACTAAAATTAAATAAAATATGATCAAATTCCAAATTTAAATCAATATATGTTTCATTTCATTGAACATTAAAGAATACAAATTTTAGTTTTTCTAATTTGATACAACTTATAGTATTCATCAGATGAAATAGTAATTATGCTTAAAGACATACAAAGCATTCAAAAATCAAAAATGCTATTCAACACTCACTTTTATCACTCATTTTAGCACTCAGGACACATGTCGCTAAAGTACTGGCACATCACATTCAGCCAGGACCTACATCACACAGAAAAGAGTTCCACACATCCCAGATGAAGGGTCTAGATGGTACGAGTGTTAAAGTGAGTGCTAAAAGTGAGTGTTGAATAGCAACACTGTTCAAAAATATATTACAAATTAAAATATTAATTATATGCCGAACAATGAATTAATGAAAATAATTTAGCTAGTCATTCATTGAGTGAGAGATTTGTTTAAAAAGAGGAACATGTTCAGGTAAAAGTGAAATCACCACGTCAACGCCGCCATCTTCAGTGCATGTAGGCAAGAAGATTATTAGACCCTCCACCGGAATGTTGGGTGGGAAAAATGCACAGGGACTTCCACCACCGAAATCAAGATCATGAAACTGAAATCTTAACCAACTGTCCACTTCCAAGTTTGGACACAGTGTGTTTCCGAATTCCGGTGCTGTTGATTCGAGGTCATCTGCTTCATTATGTACACCTTCTGTTGCTGCTCCAAAATCAATAAATGATTTGAAATACCTACTATCGACACGAATAACCTCATCATGGATCGCTTTTGATACATATGCATGACTCTCTTGCAACAATTCCTTAACTTTCAAAGTTGGATAAGCCCACAAAACTAAATTGCCAAAATACTCCATGGGCACAGTGGGTTTGATTCTTGCCCTTCCATTCACTGCAACCCTTACTTGGGTTGACTCTTCTAGATCAAGTCCCCTAGCTTGAGTTATTTTCTTCCATGTGTGAGAAAGTAAACATTCAAAAGTACTGTATCTTTGACGTGGGTTACAATTCTCTCCGACAACCTTTGCTTTGAGCTTGTTAATGAATTCAGTAGAGTAGTTGATTATTAAAGTCTCAATGGACGAGAAAACTGGGGTAGCATCTGGACTGACAGTAGTCTTTTTAAACTCGATTGATGGATGGTCGAATTCAACTGTAGGTGGGTTTCTTGGTTGAGAAACAGCGAAGCGATCATGATATGGAAGTAAATCTAAGTCGAGACCTCGAACCATTCTAGCCCATGCCACAAAGAAAGAACTCATGGACTGACCATCCGCCACGCGGTGATGAGAAGTTTCACCTATAACAAGACCACCACATGCATATCGGTTGAGTTGAATTTGGAACAACTCTTCAACTCCTTCAACAGGTGGAAGGAGATGGCTAACATCTTTCGATGGATTGAACGGGAGCTGCTCAGCTAGTGTTGAAGGGATGTAGGTCTCGGTTAGGCGAACACCGGCGTTGTTCAGAATGATACAAGTTCGGCCTAGATCATCAGTTATGAACCTTCCTGCTAAGTGTGGGTAGTAGACAAGAACCTTTGAGAGTGCATCTTTCAAGACTTCATTTGATGGCATGGGTGGTTTGAATGCATATAAAACAGCTACATGGAGATCAAAAGCAGCTTTATCGAAGACTGTAAGAGGAATCATAACATCTTCAGCTGGGTTATTAACTGATGAAAAAGACGAATCGGCTTTCAAGATGGTATTGTTGATCAAACCAATTGCCATTTCTAACAAAGATTTTGTCTGAAACAAAAGATACTAAAGAAATGAGAACAACTTTCCTACGAAATCTGTTACTTACAATTGATATGACTATGAATTTAAGGAGGCTTGGAAGTAGTTCAGCTTAAGATGGATAGAGTTTATAGGTTCAGAAGAATGAAAGAAGTTGTGATTCCTTAAAGCCGCATTACGCGGGGTTTATATAGAATGAGAAGTTGATGAGCAGTACGCTAATAACTACTGCTCTGCCTAAATCTTAAATTGTTTTATGTTTATCATCTGCACGTTTTCCTTTCTATAATTTCCAAGATAATTCATGCAATCTCTATGGCCTACAAACACACACTAGACAAATCTCCTTTCTCTCCTTATTGAATCAGTCAATGTTTTAATCAAGTAGGTAAAAGAATGATGAGCTCGATATAGGTGAGATGTAGATGTGGAGACTTTCATTAAAGAGAGTTTCAACGATGGAAAGAACATATATTACGTACCATATGGATCGACTAAACTCAGCCATATTTTAGTGGTTTGCGTGTATAGAACTCCAGTTACTTTGACAAAACTTACCCATTCAGATTGAAACCTAAATCAGATTTTTTTTCTTTGTGGTTTGTACTGTGTCGCGTATACAGGATGTCAGTCTCCTTGTTCCTTTACTAATACAAGGTTGTGTACAGCACAGGTCGCAAATAGCACTTCTCATAGCTTAAAGTATGTATATATGGAGTACTTCTTAGTTCTTTGTGATAATACATAGCATCTCCTCGGTTACAAGGATGGTTCTTTTTTGGACCATTTTGTCTTTGTAAATTAGGTCCAGTTTATACGATGTGTCAGCTAGCAAAGAATATTAATCATCTCCGTTTCCCAGCGATGGGTCCTCGGTTGGGAAGTGATGGATTTTTTCATCTCCGTTTCCCAGCCATTAGTTCTAGGCTTCTAGCGTTGGAAGTGATAAATTTTCTCCCGTCTAAGCTCGTCATCTGTGGGCAGAATATTGCATCTATTTTGTGAAGACAAGTCAATGATTTTACCAAGGGAAGACAAGCTACCAAGTGAAAGGACAAAAAAGAAATAACCGAGAAAGACATTATGTTTCGATGACATAAGCTGCTCAGCACCAACGTCCAAACAAACAAAATGTACTCTGTCCCTAAAAGGTGGAGAACCTAAAATCTCTTAAATTAAAAAATTACCTAATTTTTATAAAAATATGACGAGAGAACTACTCCCTCCGTCCCTATGTATATCATTTGATTAACTACTAGTAAGTCATTGAATTAGACCCCCAATACTGTAAAGACTAAGTTCTTACCGCTAGTGGAACACACAAATACTACAACTTGAGTCCTAGAGTCTTCAAATAATTGAAGTTGAACCATGGTCAAGTGGAAGTAAAGATAAGGGTGCACTGCCCACAAATTTCACTAGCTATTTAACCAATTCAAGCCTTACACGTGTAAAGAAAAAAGAAGAAAGAAAAAGCGATTCAAGAAAATGCGATGCACTGCGAAAATGATTAATTGACCGTCCCTCCTCCAAAAGTAGAGAGGGGGAGGAGGGACCCGCACCCCCTGCTTTCCCCGCTGCGGGTTGGTGGGTTCCTCCTCCCCCTCTCTACTTTTGGAGGAGGGACGGACCGTGGGCTAATAGCCCACGGTCAGTGTATCACGGCTGATGCACTGCGGTACCTATGAGAGTGGGATAGGAAGCAGCCCACTTATATATTTGTTCATCTTTTTTAATCATTTCATATCTGGGAATATCCACTGCATTTGTTTGTTTAGGCCTTTCCGATTTACTCTCGCCTTTTCTTTTTCAAAAATGATTTGTTTGTGAACATTCACCCCTTGTCCCCCTTTTTTTTTTACTGGTGGTGAAAGTTCTTTCTAAACTTATTACTCAAGCTGTAAGAAAGAATAAACTGAGTGGCTTTCAGGTGGTGGAAGGAGGTACTATTGTTTCTCACTTACAGTTTGCTGATGATATTTTAATTTTCCTGAATGCAAATAGAAAAGAAATTAGATGGCTTCATGTGATTCTCATAGTTTTTGAAGTTCTAACTGGTTTGAAACTGAATCTTCATAAAAGCTCTATCATTAGCGTAGGGGCAGATGATATTGTGCATGATTTAGCTTTGGAATTGGGTTGTGAGGTCAGTATTGTACCTACAGTGTACTTAGGGTTGCCAATTGGTGCGACAAGAAGAAATCTGGTTGTGTGGGATATCATTATAGAGAGGATGCAAAAGAAATTAACACCTTGGAAGAGAAGACTTAATTAAGCTGGGAGAAGCACTCTCATAAGATCCTCATTGGAGAGTCTTCCAACTTTGTGTCGGTATAAAATCTGCATAGAGATATTATACCTAACAGCCATAAAATTTTAACATACGTTCAATGATTCAGAGAGTAATACTTGTAATAAACATGATTCTGAGATAAATAAGAACGTATTGAGATTTATAAATATACACATTCGAAAACGAGATTGAGATCTAAGTATTCATTAAACTTACATTTCTCTGGTTACAAACTACATGGAAATTGTGCTTAGAGATCTGAGGAGATTCATACTAACCTAATCCCACTCACACGTCCTAAAGCTTAACCAAAAATTCCAACCCACACAACTGAAATCGAGCTAGCCTTTTATAGGCCGAGTCGAAAGTGGGTTACAACTAATAAGACAAAACTAGCAAGTAACCCGTGCTACGCAACGGGTGATTACTGCCACGCACCTGGTGATTACTTTTTTCTTTGCTCATGATGGACATTTTAGGCTGCTGTTTCATTTTACCCTTCTGCTTTTGCTGGTTTCATGGCCTGCCTTTCAAAAAAGAAAAAAAAAGGTCCCTTTCACTCAAGCAGTATAGAGGCTTGCAATGGACATAAAGCCCTTTTCCGTCTACTATAGAGGCGCGCAACGTGTTTGTATTATCAGTTGTATTTAGAGCCTTTTTTATTTCTTAATCAACAAAACAATTTATACTAATAGATCACACGAACAATAAATCCTAAAACCCATACGTACTAAATTCTGAAACGAAAATAGAAAGAAAGGTTGAAAAAGAAATAGGGCCAAGGTAAATTCAGGGAACAATAATCTTTATATATAATAGCAGACCCCAAAAGTCCACATGTCGACACCACAATTTTTCTAATTTTTGGTGAAGTCATGTCATATTTGTTTGACACATCATTTCCATGTCATCAACAACCACTTTCAACACAAGTTACACAACTGTTCCATGAAGCTATGCATCTCTTCAAAGTTAAAGAAAGCTGATTTAGGGGCTTCGAAAAATCTTGAAGCCCTCGGATCACAGGTTCCCCGAAGTAATTTTGGCTCTCCCCCTATGTATTTTTTTTAAATACCAAAACTACCCTTTTATGTTTTGTGTTAAAACGAAAAATTAACCTAATCTAACATTTGTTAATCTAATTTAACCTAATCTAAAAACAAAAAACTTAAAAAAGTTTACGATTTTTTTTTTCTCTTCTCTTTCTACTCTTTCTTCTTCGTCTTCCTCTTCTCTTTTCCTCCTTCAAACCCTAAAAAAACCTAGATTTTTTCGAAACTTCGATGGATTCAGCTGAGAATGGTGGGCCGATGGATATCGAAAGGTAACAATTGAAACCCACTTCCTTTTTTAGTTGTTTAGCTTAGATTCAGTGAAAAACATCAAAAGAAAATCGAACCAGGGTTACTTACGGCTACCTGTAACTCCACGTTTGTAGTCGTAAGTCATAGTTACGGCTGCGATCTGTAGAACATGTAGCCGTAAATTTAAAATAGTTACGGCTCCAAAGTTATCAGCCGTAAGTTTTGATAATTTCATAAAACTTTTGTGTCGCAGACTTACCAGCCGTAAGTCTTAATTATGAGCCGTAAGTCTTTATTATATATATATATTTTTTTTTTTTTTTGCATCAGGACCGCTGAACCAAGTTCTGTAATTACACAACCTGTTATTAGAGAAGAAATACCTGATGAGGAAACACCAACCATTATCGATAGAGCAGATTTTCTTGCATGGATGGATGTGTGTGATTATTACTTTGCAAATAGAGCACCTCGTAATCTAGGACGAAGAAGAGTGGGTGAAGTAGAAGATGGATGGCGGTTTGAATGTAAATTATGTGTTCATGTCCCACGCCATCTAAGGAGGAACATGTTTACGAATGGGGCAGTAAAAAGTACTCCTGATGGTTGGGCGGTTGCTTGGGGTGATTGCTATCTATTTGTGGTTCCTGCTCGTCGTCTTACCCCAGAGGAGAGAGCGAGGGCCGGAATTTGAACTATTTGTGTTTCAGCTTATTTTGTGTGAATTCCAAAGGTGTTGTTTTTCTTTTTTTTTCTTCTTTTTATGGTTGATGTTAGTAGTACTGTTATGGATGGTTTGTATTTGGATATTTTGAATGGGGATGTTGGTTTTTATGACTTTGAAAACAATGATCTTGGTGTTGGATATTTCTGGTTAATTGTGCATAACTTTATTCCCTAGCCGTAAGTACAGTTACGTCTGCTTGAAATAATATACGTCTGTTAAGAAACACTGATTGCTAGCCGTAACTCAGGTAAGTAAATTAAGACGTTAATTAACTTAAGTAAAACGTTCTGATAATCAATGATTAACCAAAACATGATTAACAAACTTACTTATAAAAAAAACTTAGGAAAAAAACCTTAAAAAACTGAAAATCAAGTGAAGAAGAAGAAGAGAAAAAAAAACCCAACTTTTTTTAAAAAAACCCAAACTTGATTCACTCAGCCAAAATGAGTGAATCAAGCACCCAAATGGAGGTAGATGTATCTCCTTCCATTGAAGACATCTTCATTGAAAGACACATCGAAGGAAATGAAGGATTATACAATTTCTTTGATGGTAAAAAGTTTGTATGCACAAGTGAAGACTTTCTCGACAAATACGAGGTCGATCCTGCAGATTACCCAAACCTGAATGTACCCAATGTAGAAGAACCTCAAGAAAACAATCAGGTATGCTTTATTCCTCTCAAGACAGTTGAAATCACGTAAAAAATGTGATTTTTGTGAGTTCCAGAAGGAACTTACGGCTTGTATTAGCAGACGTAACTTAGACTTACGTCTGAATGTTCTTCAGATCCGAGCCGTAAGTCTAGAATTTGGAGATTTTTCTGTCCGTACATCAAGTTACGGCTATGTCCGACGCGATGTTACCAGACGTACGTCTGTGCATGGGAATATTCAATGCCCATACTTACGGCTTCAATTTATTACTTACGGCCCATAAGCTTGCGAGCACCAATTTTTTGAGCCATTTTTACGGCTTAAATATTTTGACCTTAGTGGACGTAAGTGAGGTTACGGCTACTTAATACAAAATATTATGAGCCGTAACTATTCCTGTCTGACTCCTGTCTGCCAGAAGCAATTTTGAGTGTTGCTTACGGCTTGTTTTGAAAGTATCGTTTATAGCCGTAACTGTACTTACGGCCTATATTATCAGACGTAAATTTGGAATGGTGACTAATTTAACACCTTTTTTTTTTATGTTGTGTAGGTTGTGCCGCTAATTGTTCCCATCAATAATCAACCACCGGCTACTAGTGTTTGGCATGACACTACCGCTCACTATGCACCTCATGTCCGAACAATTGTAAGCGCACCCTCTTATGTATATGAATGTGTGTTTTTAAATATTATTCCAAACGTTTTGATCTCTAATTTGTTTATTGGGTTTAATGTAGACATGGCCAGACAAGGAAGAAGTCGTCAAATGGGCTATTGAACATGCTAAAAAGAAGATGTGCATGATAGTCAAAGGAAGTAATGTGACCTATAACCGTTTTCAATTGTTGTGCGAGTGTAGTGGAGTGTATAAGAGTCATGCAAAGAAAGGCACCGTGCGGAGGCTTAAGAAGATTAATAGGAAGACCCCAAAAACCTTTACAAAGAAAACGGGTTGCCCTTTTAGACTCCAATTTGCTCTAAACAAGGAAAATGGGAGATGGTTTTTGAAGACGGTGATAAGTGGTTGTCACAACCACGATCCTCCCGAGAGTTTTTATAGACATGATTTAGCTACAAGGTTAACTCTCGATGAAAGAATTTTGGTGGAAGGGATGTACGAAAGAAATATAGCTCCTCGTGATATTCTTGGCAACCTCCAACATGTAAACCCGGAACATTGTTCGAATTTGAGAACATTGTTCGAATTTGAGAACAATTTACAACGCCACCTCTAAAGCAAAGAGAATCAAATGGCAAGGTAGGTCCGATCTTCAACAAAAACTTTTTGAAGCTTTGAAAGACAGATTCACTTGTTACTTCGAGGAGGACGCGGACCACAAAGTGACCCACATGTTTGTTGCTCATCCGGAATTCATAAAATTGGCGCGGTGCAATCACCAAGTTCTATTGTTAGATTGTACTTATAAAACCAATAAGTATTGTCTACCTCTTTTGCATTTAGTTGGTCAAATTTCTACAAAGCAACCTTTTACCATCGGCTTTTGTTATATGATGGACGAGACCGAGGAAAGCTATGTTTGGGCATTGCAACAATTGAAGTATATATACCATGTAGATCATTATCCGGGTGTCATCATTACCGACAAAGAGCAAGCCTTAATGAATGCGATCAATAGTGTTTTTCCGGATGCTCACAACATGCTTTGCACTTTTCACGCATGGAATAGCGTACAAGTAAAGTGCAAGCCTCTTATCACACCAACAATGAAAGAAGAGTACATCAAAGCTAAGAAACTATCGGAAGCGAAAATGAAAGAAAGGTTAGAGGAGTTGAAAAAATTGGAAGAGTTCAACAAAGATGAATGGGCAAAACTCTTGGTACAATGGGATGATATAGTTTGGGCACTCACAATCAAGGAATATGAAGAGAAGGCAAGTGAGATGTTGAGCTATTGGAGTCGTATCCCCGAAGTTAAAAGGTACTTGGAGGAGGAATGGTTTGTCCCTCATACGCATCGGTTTGTCGCGGCTTTCACCAATCAACGCAAGCACTACAAGAACCAAGCAACAAGTTCCGTGGAGTCATGTCACGGCCGGTTCAAAAAACATCTTTTAAATGGTGATGGTGGATTTGTTAAGGTTTACAATGCCATGAAAAGGTATTTTAAACATCTTTTAGATACGATTAAGGGAGCTTTTGAACATAATCGAATGAATATGCACACCAACTACCTTAACGAACCTTGTCTCGAAGGAATCACCCATTTTGTGTCCCATTGGGCTATCGAGGAAGTCATGAAGGAACGAGAGAAATTTCGTAACGGTGAATTCGACCCCAATGTGTGTATTTGTCCCAACATGTCATCCATGGGACTCCCATGTTGCCATATATTTGCGACTTTCACGGATGGTGTGGTCCCAATTGGCGAGATCGATCCATTTTGGAGGCAACTTTCATTCCAATAACAAGTCTTCGACGACGATTTTGGGGGAGAGTTTAATGAGACATATGAATATGAAGCAACGAGGGAGTATTGGAAGGACATGAATGTGGGACAAAGGCAATCTTGGTGCGCACGGTATCGAAAATGGGCTCATGCACACACTAGATGTGATCTTTTTGAACCGGATAAAAAGAAGGATGGTAGGGGTAGGCCTAACACCAAGGTTACAAAGAGAGTTGCTCGTGCGAATGCAAGAGAGAGAAATATTGCGTCAAAGACAAGAGACCCCTCGGGCTTTGAGTTGATGAAGCAACGAGAGAGTGAAGACTTCGAGATGATGAAGAACTTGGAGGAGGTAAAAGGTTTAGACGACATGGAATGCACCCTTCAAGCATTTTTCAACAAAAACAAACGTAAACGACCTCCAACGGAAAGAACTTCAACAAGTCGTCAACCCAATGTGAAGGAGATTCCAACGGTTGCCACTCCAACAAAAGGGAATGTCAAGGATAAAGATGTGATGGGCAAAGGCAAGGGTGTGGCAACATCCCCCGAATAAACAATAGTAAGGCTACCAATCAAAGTTTTTAAGAGGAGAAGCACCCCGGTAGTGAAGAGGAGGAGCACCCCGGATGTGGTTGTTGAAGAGCTTGACAATAGGAGGGTATTTAAGCATGGGAATGAGGTACGTCGCGAACCTTGTGGAATGTATAGAACCCCTTTGGATGAACATGGAAACATTCATAGGCCTTACCACATGATTTATTATGAGTGGATGGAGCAACTTCCCTCTATAATTCATGACTATATAATCTCCATGGAAGATGTAGAGGGCGATGGAAATTGTGGTTACCATGTTACATCAGAACAACTAGGACCCTTTCCCGGGGTGAACCAACCCACCTATGTTAGGATGTTGCTGCATGCAAGATTAAATGGAGAGCCGGATGTTTACTATGGTTTGTTGTCGGGTGATGGTGACGACAATGATAGACTAAAGGCAATGAATAGGAGACTAATCGGGGAAGGAGATCTTATGTCAAGGGGAAATTGGATGGCATTTCCGGAATGCGGGCACTTGATTGCCGATGAATTCAAATGCGTTGTTCACTACTTCTCCCGTGGTGGTAATAACACGTACACTCCCCACTATGCGAGGTATAGTCAAGAACATGGAGATCTTGGCAAGCCTCGCCGTCTTGTGATTGCAAAAATTGGAGGATGTCATTTCATAGGGCTTAAGTTAGAAGATGGTTGCCCATTACCACCGTTGTCCCCTACAACGGTGAACAAAGAGATAGCTAGGGAATGGTGTGGACAATACGAGCTTGAAATGAACACTTGGGATGCAATGTTATCGTCGCAAAGAGCCCAACAACCACAAAAACCGTTGACAAATTTGACCGAGGTACAAGATGAAGAGGAAAAAGAAGCTTGAAGATGTTGGTGATACATGTTTTTTGTTGTTCTTTTTGTTGAAACATGATGATGAATGTATTTTGGATTATTTTGGCAAACACTTCACTTTTTGGAGATATGTTTTTTCATGTTTTATGAAATTCCACATACTTACGGCTTAACATAAGCTGATTTCTGAAGACGTAACTTGACTTACGTCTGACAAAGTGTAGTCGTAACTTCACTTACGGCTGGTACCAGGGTAAGTTCAGTAGCCGTAACTACTCCTGTAACTTCAAATTTTTAATCATATTCAACATACATAGATGCCTTACATATTATTTTTTACCACATAGATGCCTTACATATTATGTTTTACCACCATCACGACTTACTTATATCAAGTCACCATTGCTACCGTAAAGTTTCACAAAAAACTTCCTACATTGCCTATAATGAGCTTCATATTTGAACTCCTTTGTGTGCCATCGAGTCCATTCCGTTAGAGCCCTCTTGACAATGTCTTCA
>JAJJMA010218847.1:0-15505 GCA_023529015.1 Papaver nudicaule | reverse complement strand
ATCCAACAGACCTGAGATAATCTTATCTTATTGACTCATTGAGGATCGTTAGATGGAACACAAAAGATATTATGTGATATACAAGTCCATCTAAGAGATAAAGGAGTTTAGTGTTTGACCCAAGTGAAATTCTGAAAGAATATCCACTAAATCCGACACCAGCAAAGTAACCAACATTGGATTCGCGTACAGGTTCGCGAAACGTTCAGTCACTTTGGAACTCAGAAGATTTCCGAGTTTCTGGTTTGCGAACCGGTTCGTGAACGGTCCGCCTGTCAGATTTCATCAAATCTGGATTCCGCTGGAAGTACTGGGCTTAGCCAGAACTTAGACGTGTGTACGTCCTCAGTTGTAATCCATGGACTCTTTGCTCAAGAGTACTCCTTTAGATTCATCCATATCCAACTAACAGTTTGCAAGCAAACCATTGTAATGGACACATGGCACCGAATCTGTCTTATTCATTCTTGTACTCACAGTATTTGTGGGAGCAAACACTGGTCATGACACAAGGCCACGTTACACAAGAATACGATCTCAATCGCTATTATCACTACTAAAGTAGTCGACTATATTTCGAAAGAATAGAGAAAGTAGAATAGAAGAATTTCCATAAAGTCATAACTCCTACTAGCCTTTTGTCGATGAAGAATAATTGATGTCTTCTTTGTCTTCACAGTCTTCGTCTTCAAGGTCTCTACTACTTTGTCTATATCCCAATTCCGAAATCTAAACTCTAGTAGGCTAAATCAAGAATTGAGTTTTGACACCTAAAACTGACAACTAGCTTGACATACCAACGCTAGTGGGTTTGACCGAACAATGTCCTAACAACCTTGACGATTGTTCATCTCTAAACGCAGGGTCGTCATAGACCATCTAAATGAATCCTTAAGTAACCAAAATGTGGGGGTTTGTTTGTTGTTTTGTAACTAAAAATAAAATAAAGCAAAGCAAATAAACGAAAGCAAAGAATAATATGAATAGGGAAAAATAATATGAAATCAGGAATAAAGAATATTGGTTAAGGTTTTCATCTTCAATTGCTCAACATGCATATGAAATAATATATGAAGTCTCTACTTATTCTATCATCATCAAAAGTCCTAGAATAATTCATCGCAAATATATTCCGCAATTTCCTTAAGTCATCATGCACCATAACGATGTATGCATGAATACTACCTAGAGAATAACTCGACACCATGAGTAATCGAGTTCAACTCTCTACGAGCATTAAATTCCATGAAATAGACTAATCAATGCAATGAACCACCATGAATGGTTCATTCAACATAGGCAATATCCTACACATAACTCTCGAAGCTATCACCACCTCAATAATCATGTTGTGCTACAAAGTGAATAGGTAATCGACTATTTCGTATCTCATACCTAATTCTAGCAATGGTTATAGATACAATTTAACCCAATTGGCCACTTGAATCATAAGGCATCTAAACCTAGTGTAATACATCAATCATACACTCAATCATACGGTAAAATAGAGACGATAATGAAAAGAATAAGGTTTTACTTCATAATTAATCAAAAAGCATGTCTTTTGCAATTTAGGACTACATCCTTAACCAATGAAAAGTAAATTAGCTACTCATGATGTTTTTGAAAGCTAAATAAAACAATAAAGAAGTAAAAGAAATCATCAAAACCCTTTGTAGACAAGTTCCAATCTTTCCCCCAAGCTCCACCTCGAAATCCGTGCCAAAAACCCTTGTTTTTGCTCCAAAACCTCTGCCTCGTAAACCGTGCAAGGAGAAAACTTGAAACTATGCGTCTCTGAACAGTGATAAAAATCTCATAAGAAAACTCTCCTATTTATTCACACCAAAACCTAAACAAAACCTGATTTCCTTTAACTAAACCCATCCAAAACAGTGATCCTCGAAGCCCAATAGAAATAACCTGACCCAACAGTCTGAAGCCCAGCAGAAACCTGAACCAGCCCAACTCACAGACCCAACTCGGAACCGACCCAACTCGTCACCTGTGCTAGTCGCATGCTTCAATTTCCACACGCGTGTGATTCACACGCCAGCTTTCTTTCTTGTTCTGTCGGAACTGCAAGTCCGGCAAAACATTCTCAACCCAAATTCCTGATAACCTCAAATACACCTTCAGTTCTTCTCCTGAGCTCAATTGCCGCGCAATCAAGCTTCAATCAACATCAGACATTCATTCAGAGCACAAATCAGCCAAACCCATTTCTCTAACCCTCACCTGAGCTCAATTGCAGCTTTAGTTCATCTCCAGCCTCCTCTGATCCCTCTTTCAGCTCAACCTCAATCAACAGCAACAACAAAAAATCAAGACTCTCAGTCTCACAACCAGACCACACCACATCCTCAGCTCTTCAGTTAATCACATTCTCTAGCTTCTACTTCAATCACCAGAACCTGAACCTGCTTCTGTGAACCTCAATTCTCAGACAACCTTCATTCTCGCCTTCTGAATCATACCCATCATCTCTGTCTTCAGCTCCTTCTTCTCCCAACAGTTTCCAATCACCTTGAACCTGTTAAACCTCGATTAGTCCTGATTCTAGCTTGACCATCTCATCACTCTGCTCCATCTCTTCCCCTGCTGCTCTGCCTCTTTCCTTCTCCATTATAGCTTTGAACCAACACAACAGAACAGATCTGAGTACAGAAAAGAAAATCTTCTTCTGTTTTATGTAAGGATAAGGGTTACCCCTTAGCAGAGTGATGTGGCTGGTTTTAACCCGGCGCCCTTAAATGACGTTGCCTCCTGCTTGCTATGTGGCTGCCCTGAATAATCTTGTCTGGGTGCCTCAGTAATCTTCCTTGGATGCCTTTAGTGAACTGTGGATGCCCCTTAGTGATTCTCTTGCGACACCTTTGTAACCTTGCTCTTCTCTTGTACTTGACTCGACCAACCTAGAGTCGCCAACTTGTAAATAGAGTCGTTTCTGCTTTATTTTATTAAACATTATCTCAAATTACATGCAAAATAGAAAACAAGAAAAACAAACGATGTATAAGACTCAAGTCGACTAAAGTGCATGATTAAGGTACTCTTGAATAGGTATTTTGACCACCTATCACCATCATATTATCTTGACGAGTTCTGGAATAGTCACAATTTTATGTCATTTCTTTGACGATTTTGGGTATGAAGCAATTGGGTTGAGTTGATTTTCGACGAATTTAACATTCAAATAAGTCTTCCCATAATTGATTTGAGCTTTGAGAATCATGTTTGAACATTTTTAAAAACACAAATACAAATGGTGGTGGCGGTGGTGGAATTGGAGGCTGCGGTGGTGGTGATAATAGCTAACTATCTAATCTTAAGATGATTTTCTAATTAATAATCTAATATTTTTAATAATCAATAATTTATTTGCTAATCCCAATTACAATCTCTAATCCTAATTATGGTGTATAAAGGGTATTTGAGATTACTTCATTATAACCCTATTTTGGATTAGGCCTCGTCCTTATTAAAAAAAGCCTCGCCCTTAAAATAGCCGGGTTAAAAATGTGCAAAAAAGATTGCATCAAATGTTCGCAAATGCCAAACAAACACCATTACTCCAAATTTGGCACCAAACTACCTCTCGGGCAACTATGCTACAAATTATAGGACCACATGAAGATCGTGAGATGGAGAAATATTTTAGGAGAATCTAAGTCGTAATTTGGAGTTTCAATCGAAGTCAAGATTGTCATTCTAAGCTTTGTCCTTTTTGACCCTTATCTTATGGCTAATGTGGACACAAAATACATAACTTTCCGTCATACCAAAATGAACTCAAGTCTATGATTACTGGCGCACTTAAACTTTTCTTTCCAAGTGTTGCACAATTTTACCCACTTTGATAACTAATTTCGCTCGTTCTCACTAGGCAGATAAGGTCTAGACTTGAAACGACTGATTCGAACAAATTTGAAAGAAGTGCTATCTATTTTATAGGAAATGAGTGATCCTTGTGTCTAACAATTTGAACTTTGGGGCAATGGTCTTCATAAGTATACTACTGGTATTTTTATTTTTATTTTTGTGGTTTTATCCGATATAAGACTTCCACTGTTGATGAATTCTGTAATACTGGAAAACAGATTATAGATGGCACCTTGATTGCAAATGAGCTGGTAGATTCAAGGCTTAATTCAGGTGAAGCTGGCATACTATGTAAGATAGATATAGAGAAGGCCTTTGACAGAATTTGTTGGAGTTATCTGGAGCTGATTCTAAGAAAGATGGGATTTAGTAATAAGTGGTGCAGTTGGGTCAGGTTTTGTTATTCCACTGCCTCTTTTTCAGTCTTAATCAATGGCTCATCTTTTGGTTTTTTCAATAGTAGCAGGGGTGTAAGACAGGGGGATCCCATTTCACCGCTTCTTTTCAATATAGCAATGGAGGGATTCTCAAGATATCTTGATAAAGCAGCAAACCTGGGACTTTTCAGTGGTTTCTCTGGTACTCAAAATGGCATAATCATCAATCATTTGCATTATGCAGATGATACTATTTTTTTCCTAGATCACAAAAAAGAGGAGCTACTTAACTTATTCTCAGTTCTCAAGTGCTTTGAATATATTGCAGGGTTGAAAGTAAATAACAGCAAAACAAGATTAATCCCTGTTGGAAATGTACCTGAAATAGATATTTGGGCAAGGGAGTTTGGTTGTGCTACAGATTCAATTCCTTTTATTTATTTGGGAATGCCACTAGGAGCTAAAGCTAATTCAAAGGCCATATGGGAACCTATTGTGAAGAAATTTGATGCTAAACTCTCTTTATGGAATCAAATTTCTCTCACAAAGGGAGGTAAGCTAGTGTACATCAAGCATATTCTCTCTGCCCTACCTCTTTACTATTTTTCTCTCTTCAAAGCACCAGTCTCTGTGATTGATACACTTGAGAAAAGGATGAGAAAATTTCTATAGGAAAACAAAAAGAAGTCTCAAAGCTCACATCTAGTTAACTGGCCAACTATCTGTGCTTGTTAGGAGAGAGGAGGGCTGGGTGTTTTGGATCTTACTCTCATGAATAATGCTCTCTTTGCCAAATGGTGTTGGAGATTTGGTGTGGAAAAAACTCACCTATGGTATAAGGTGATTTCAGATAAATATGGAACTGACTTTTCTGCTTGGTTTCCAGGCAATGTTTCCTCTTCCTTTGGTGTGTCTTGTTGGAAAGCTATTGCTAAGAATGGAAATCTGGTAAACTCTTTCTCTTCTCTCACTATTCATAATGGTCAGGGTATATCTTTCTGGCATGATAAATGGACTGGGTAGAAACCTTTGTCAGAAGCATTTCCACTGATTTACAAAATTGCAGCACAAAAAGATTTGTCTTTGAGAAGTCATATTACTGCTGACAATAACTGGAACCTTATCTTGAAGAGAAGGCTATATAATACTGAAGCAGACCAATTAGCTTTACTATTGCAGCAAATTGGGAACATTCCTCCTTGTCTGGACAACCATTGTGATACGAGAAGATGGTCTCTTTCTGAAGATGGGTGTTTCTCTGTCAGATCTTTATATGCTAAACTTAATGAGGATGCAGGTAAATCAAATTTTCCACACAATTTCATATGGAACAGGTACATCCCTCCAAAAATCAACTTCCTCATGTGGTGTGCAGTACATGGAAAGCTAAACACAGCTGACATGCTAGCTCGGAAAAGTATTCACTGTAACAACTTCTGTAGCTTGTGTGGGGATGCACAAGAAACAGTCAACCACCTTTTTCTCCACTGCAAAGTTGCCGGTAAAGTTTGGCGTATGCTTCTCCCCTGAAATTGGTCATGGTCATTTCCTAATTCAGTTTATGATCTAGCTCACAGTTGGACTGCAAGTAATTTGTCAGAAAAAGGAAAAGTCATTTGGCCATTGCTACCTGCAGCTATAATTTGGACGCTATGGTGTGAAAGAAACGCAAGGAACTTTGAAGCTAAACATTGCTATAAGACTGATGAGGATTTAGGTACTGGTGCCAAAGCTCTAGTTTTAGCTTGGGCGAATGCGCACGGCAAAAGAGTACACTTGAACTTCTCAAGTACGATCTTCAATTGGGAGACTCTGTTTGATTTATTTCAAAAAAAATTTTGCTTCTTTTTGCTACTACTTGTAGCTATGTCTTGTTTTGTAAATTCTCCTTTATCTAATAAAATCTCTCTTCCAATCAAAAAAAAAAAAAAAAAAACGATATAAAACTTGTTATTGTAAATTGTTTTGGATTTTTATATGGGTATTAGATTTGTCTCCGTGCTACGCAGGGCGTAATTATTTTTTCTTAACAAATCTCTACAGAACAATAATTTTTATGATGCAAATTTAATAGGAATAGTTTCTTACAGTTTCCTTACACCTCTGTTACACCTCTGTGTGTGCGTCTGTTAGTGTCAGTTATTTATGTTTACTGTTGTCGGTGCTTACGTGTCTTCTCGCACTCACACTTCTGACATGTCTGTCAGTGATTAGTTGCTTGTACAACTTTTGTACAGGCTGTCATTAGCTGACTGGTTTTCACCGCCTTAATCTTGTTTATATTTGTATATGTAATCTGTTGTTTGGGTTAATGAATTATGTTGTTCTCTTCACTCATCTACAACCATGGTATCAGACTGAAAACCAACAAACATTAGGGTTTTCAGAAGGTATGATCCTCACATTTCCGTTGCTAACCTTCATCAATTTCTTCACAAAATCAAAATCTACTCTCTGCAAATCAAGAAATGGTGCAAGATCCTAACAATATCACCTATGTACCTCTTCATCTTTGGCTAATATCATTCTGATCAAACTTCAAGAAGACAATTATATTACTTGGAAGATGTTGATCACACCAGTTTTAAGAAGATTCAGACTTACAAGCTACATTGATGGTAATAATCCATGTCCAGAGAAGTATCTTAACATGGCAGCATGCTTGGCAAGACAAGAAAATCCACTTTATACAAAATGGAATGATGAAGATATTTGTCTTTTGTTGCTGTTAAACAACTCAATTTCTCCTACTGTTATTGGCTATGTTGCTCATTGCAAAACATCTCTTGAGTTGTGGGATGATCTACATGATCGGTTTGGATCCTCATCAACAACACATTCACTTCAACTTCGTACCAGATTACAAAACATGAAGTTAGGATCCTTGAAAATTTCAGAATATATTGGTCAGATTTAGAAGATCAGAAACCAATTGGCAGCTTGTGGATCAAGAATTTCAGATGATGAACTTCTTGTTATTGTTCTTGGTGGTTTAGGTCTGGAGTATCAATCTTTCTCAACTTCAATCATAGTCAGATCTCCACCAGTTACTTTTAATCAATTACATAGTCTCTTGCTGAGAAATAAAACAATTCAAAGTGATATTGCTTCAAGAGCTTTTCTTGCTAATATTGGATCTGGAAGAGGCAATTTTAGACCAAATTTAACCAATAGAGGAAGAGGTCGTGGTAACAGCTTCAGAGGAGGCTTTCATGGTTCACAACCTGGTGTTTTCAGGCCAAATTCAAGTTACTCTGGTGGTGGTTCAGGTATACTTCCTAGACCTGTTTTTAATAACAATGGATCTAGACATGTCTGTCAGATATGTAATAAACAAGGTCATACTGCTATTGAATGCTATCATCGCATCAATTTTGCTTACCAAGGAAGAGAACCTCCTCAAAACCTTTCAGCTATGCTAGCTAGTGCAAATTTTCTTGGAGAAAATCCTTGGTATATTGACTCAGGTGCAACCAATTATCTCACTGCCAATGAAGACAATCTTGGTGCTTCAACTTCTTATTCTGGAGGTACACAAGTTGCTACAGCCAATGGAGAAGGTATGGCTATCTCCAAAATTGGTAATTCTAGAATATTACTTACTAATAATTCTTGTTATGCACTGAATAAGATACTTCATATACCAAATGCTGCACAGAATCTCATTTCAGTCCATAAATTCACAAGTGACAATAAATGCTCACTTACATTTACTCCTGATGATTATGTTGCTAAGGATCTAGCAACTCAAAGGATTCTATTTCAAGGGCCCAGTAGAGATAGACTATATCCTTTACTATGCAGAGTTCAAAATGGTGTTAAAGATTTGTCCAGTGGAGTTCAAGTCAGTGCTGCTGTTTGGCATAGAAGATTGGCACATCCCTCTTTTCACTCTATGTTGAGAATTAGTAGGGAATTACATCTTAGTAGTTTGTTGAATAAGCCATTATTTTGTAATGAATCTAAATTGGCAAGGAGTCATAAACAACCCTTCAATATGTCAAGCTCTTGTACTTCAGCACCTTTAGGCCCCTTCCTATGCAAGGAGGCAAATTGTGTGATTTGCCTGGCCAAATCGGTTTTCCCACTATGGTAAAGTAAGGTATTTTTAGCGGTCGAGAGACTCTTTCTCGACGTCGACATTAATAATTTCTATCGTCATGTAGTTTCACGACGTCGAGAAAAATTCTCTCGACCATAAATTCACCCATAAACGGTCATAAATTCCCTACCTATAAAAACCAACTACATCTACCATATTCAACACAAATAACACACAAAACACATCCCTCCCCCTCCTATTCGAATCACAAATCACAAATCCTCTTTCAAAACTCAAGTGCCAATGGATTACGATTCTGATGACAAGATGAGTATTTATCAAAGGCGATTTCTGAGAGAGCAAGATAGGTATGCTCGAAGATTACAAGAATTGGATGAAGAGTCCGATGATGAGAGGGAAAAGAAGAGAAACATGGTTGTGATGCGCTTTACCGGCTCGATCCCTAAACCTCCTGAGCCAAAAGAAGTTCAAGTTAGAAGGTACACGTTTCGAGGGTGGGAATTTTACCACCAGAAATTGATGCACGATTATTTTCTTCCCAATTGCGTCTACTCCGACCAATGTTTCCAGAACCGATTGCGCATGCCCCGGCACTTGATGCAAAGATTAATTGGTGAGCTTTGTCTAGTAGAGCCACAATTTAACTACCAGTATGATGCACTTAATATTAGGGGTCATAGTCTTGAGAAGAAGGTTACTGCAGCTCTGAGGATTCTAGGTTACGGGATGCCGGCGGATTGCACCGATGAGTACATTCGGATGGGCAAAACAACGGCATTTAAGTATCTTTCTCTGTTCTGTGAAACCATTATGAATCACTTTGGTCCTAGGTTTTTACGAAAACCTACGGTTGATGATACTTTACGAATTTTAGAAGAAAACGAAGATAGGGGCTTCCCAGGAATGCTAGGCAGTCTTGACTGCATGCACTGGGTTTGGCAGGGATGCCAAACTTTTTGGGCAGGTCAGTATAAGGGTCATTACCCTAAACCAACAGTTGTTTTGGAAGCTGCTGCAACCCAATATTGTTGGATATGGCATGTTTTTTTTGGTCTGCCAGTTCACAAAATGATATAAATATTTTGCACAAGTCTCCTTTTTTTGAAGACCTGAAGCGCGGCGTGGCACCCGCCGTCAATTTCACCCTCAACGACAACAATTACACCCATGGGTACTATCTTGCTGATGGTATCTATCCAAAATGGTCTACCTTGGTTCAAGCTTACAAGCAGCCTCATGGCCCGTAATGATGTATTTTAACAAACGAGCTTTTAGAATTTTGAAGAGGAAGTTCGCCATCGTCATGGGGCCGTTTCGTGGTTTTTTGCCACGAGAAATGCATAAGACCATGCTCACGTGCATTATTTTGCACAACATGGTAATTGAGGAAATCCGCCGTGATAAGAGTTGAACTAGTTATTCGGACGTAGATCAAATGCCTCGGATTCAACCACACCGTGGATTACCTGCAAGGCAGTATGAGCACATGACTGAATCTATTCAGGATCGCTCATTGTATCATAGGTTGAGAGATGATCTTTGTGCTCATGCTTGGGCAGAACATGGGGCTGAGGAGGCGGCGGCTTAAAATTGTTGTTTCTTTGTTTGTTGTTTTCTCTTTAGTTTTTTTTTTGTGTGTACCACCATTATTTTTAATACAAATGCAAATTCCATAACTTAAAAAGTCTTCTACATTGAAATTAAACTGGTTACATCTAAATGCATTAAAAAGAAATCCTAAACTAAACGAAATTAAACCAACAACAACAATTTCTAAAAGAAAAAAACATAATCATCATCATCATACTCCTCTAATTTCTTGATTAATTAGCAATGGCAGTAACTTCATCATACTCATCATACTCATATCCATCCTTTTTTTGAGCTTGGCAGCTTTCATCTGCCACATCTCCCTTTGCATCTGGTCCATGTGGGTAGTGTCAGCAGTGAGAATCTTATTCTCCTCCCAGGTGGCGATAAATTTCTCATTGGCTATGCGACTCTTCCTCATCTCCAAAGAGTTCTTTTCCGCTCAACATCTCTATTCTTGTCATTGGTGTCTTGTTTGTCCATAAACAAATCAAAATTAAAACTTATTTGAGTGTTTTCGGCATCCGCTGCTGCTTTTCTAGCCTTCTTGGCTGCATTTCTACCCATAAACTTGGTTGCATTTTTAGCATTAGCATTCAGATAGGAGTTGGGATCAACCGTGAACTGTCCAGGTGGGGGACCGGGGGTAGCAGATGGTCCGGAGGAAGTAGAACCCGGTTCAGAGGGCCAAACAAAGGTGATTCAAAGGGGCTCCCATTCTGAGTTTTGGAGTAAGGGGAAAACTCGGGGATCTCCATGTTACCGGCCAAAATCTCTGGGTCGAACTTGGGTAACACCTTCAGGATGTAGAAGCTAGTCTCGAAGTGGAAAGGTTTACCAGTCTTGTGAATCCCTCTGACCCTCACCACTTTGCTTGTTTCGAGTGGCTTGGGTGATTGCAGTGACATACAACGCAACCTCAGAAGTAATTACGCCAAAGCGATCAGAGAGGCTTCCAACATTACGAGACTTGGGGTTACCTGTCTCGCGTTGAAACTTGTCATGGATATTGCCCAAGAGGGTTTTGAACTTTTGTTGTACACCCTGAACCGAATCCTGAGTAAAGTAAACGTAACAACGAGAAATGTTCTCATCTTCATAAGTTGAGAACTTATCACCCCTAGGTTTTTTTGGCGATGTGGCTTTCTTTCCTTTTCTGTTGGCATTCTGGGTATTCTGAGAGTTTTTCTGAGTAATAATAGTCCCATAAGCTGATTCCTGACTCCAATTTCCATAACGGGGATCTTGAGTAATCACTCCATATTGGGGGTTTTGACTACTAATTCCAAAACGGGGATCCATGATCAAAAATACTAAGAAAGCTAGACAAGGATGAGCAAAAAACTCTCTGAGAGATTGTCAGGAGGAGGTGTGAGTTGCAATGGTTTTGAAAATGGAGTATTTATAGAGCTAGGAAACCTGGGCCGTTGAATGCATTTAATGCAGAATATATAGTGAACGTCGATCGAATCACGAGGTCGAGATTCATTATAACGTTGTCGCTTTTCTCTCTCTCTGTCGAGAGAGTGTCTCTCGACCGAACCTATGCCTATCTACCGTTAGTTTGTAGTACTGGCCCGGCAAACAGGCAGATCTGGCGGTTTGCCTGCCCGTTTTTGGTGTTTGCCCCTTCCATAGTGGGGCAAACAAGGCAAAACATGGTGTTTGCCTTCCCCATATGAAGGGGCCTTACAATTGCTTCATATGGACATATGGGGTCCTTCTCCAGTGTTATTTGTATCTGGTTACAAGTTTTATGTCTATATAATAGATGATTTTTCAAAATTTTGTTGGATTTATCCCCTGGAAGCCAAATCCGACTTTAAGCAAATCTTTTATAAATATAAAGCTTTTGTTGAGAATCAATTCAGCACCAGTATCAAGATTATCAGGTCAGATGGAGGAGGGGAGTTTGTAAACAATGAGTTAGGAGAATACGTTGCAGCTAATGGCATTGGTCATGAATTGACTTGCCCTCATACCCCTGAGAAGAATGGGGTGGCAGAGTCAAAGCATAAGCATCTTATTGAAATAATAAGAGCTTTTCTTATTCAATCCTGTGTTCGAGCAAAATATTGGGTGGAAGCTCTTTCAACAACAAATTTTGTTATTTATAGACTACCAACAAAGTCAATTGATTTTTCTTCACCATTTGAGGTATTATTTCATAAAGCACCAGATTATCTCTCTCACAGAAGTTTTGGGTGTCTGTGTTTTCCTTGGCTAAAGCCATATACTTCAAATAAATTGGAACCAAGAAGCAAAGAATGTGTCTTTTTAGGCTACATCAACAATCATAGAGGTTATAGATGCTTGGATGTCAGCACTGGTAGAGTTTATATTTCAAGACATGTTGAATTCAATGAAAGTGTTTTTGCTTTTCCCAATAGTTCAGCTCCACCTGCATTCAATACTGAGGCATTTGTTAATATATGTCATCATTCAGCTCCAGTGGATTCTTCTATTACACCAGGTATCAATACTTTTGTTCCTTCTATTACTTCACACATAACACAAGACACTGCTACAACTGCTATTTCTGCTTCTGATAAAACACACTCTATGCAAACTAGGGGTAAGAGTGGTATTTTTAAGCCTAAGTCATACTTCTCTACTAGATATCCTTTACCTGCTCTTATTTGTACTGAAAAGCCTGATATACCTACATCATACAAACAAGCTTTACGGATTCCTGTTTGGGCTAAATCAATGGATGCTGAGCATGATGCTCTTGAAAAGGCTACAACCTGGATTAAAGTTCCACCACATCCATCCTATAATGTAGTGGATTGTAAATGGGTATATAGAGTTAAAGAACATGTTGATGGCAAATTTGAGAGATGTAAATCCAGATTGGTAGCTAAGGAATTTACTCAGAGAGAAGGTGATGACTACACTGAGACATTTAGTCCAGTTGTTAAACCAACAACAATCAGGCTTGTTCTTTCTTTAGCAGTAAACAACAATTGGTCTCTTAAACAATTGGATGTTAGCAATGCTTTTTTGCATGGTGATTTGAAAGAAGATGTGTATATGAAACAACCATTAGGGTATGTAGATGCAGAGCAACCTGTACATGTCTGCAAGTTACAAAAGTCTTTGTATGGTTTAAAACAGGGTCCACGAGCATGGTATGAGAAACTAGCTGATGCTCTATTTGAATTGGAGTTTACAACATCTCTAGCTGATTCTTCACTTTTTGTTCATAAGTCAGGGAATCGGATTACAATCATATTAGTCTATGTAGATGATATTATTATCACTGGAAGCTCACAAACATTCTGTGATACTATTATCAAGCAGCTGCAAGCTAAATTTCCAGTGAAGGATTTGGGAGAATTGCATTATTTTTTGGGCCTTAAAGTCAAGAAACTGAGTGATGGTATTTTTCTTTCTCAAAGCAAATATGCAGCAGAACTTCTTCAAAGAGTTAATCTGAAAGGTGCTAAACCATACTCCACACCTTGTCCAGCAAATTTTGAACTTAGCAAAGATGATGGTGAGTTGCTAAGTAATCCAACAGAATATAGAAGTGTTGTTGGTGCTCTTCAATATCTAACCTAGACTAGGCCTGAGATTTTTTTCTCAGTAAATCAGGTTTGCCAATTTATGCACTCGTCAACTACAGCTTATTGGATTGCAGTCAAAAGGATATTGAGATATGTTAAAGGCACCATTGGTTATGGTTTGGTTTTTCAACCAGGGTTTCAAGCTTTAACAGGATATACTGATGCAGATTGGGGTGGTCATCCTGATGACAGAAAGTCTACTCGGTGGCAATCCAGTCTCTTGGTATGCTAAGAAACAACCTATTATTGCTAGATCATCCACTGAAGCAGAGTATAAATCCTTAGCCAATACTGCTGCAGAAGTAATTTGGCTTTGTTCACTACTTAGAGATCTGCATATTTTCCTTCCTCAAGCTCCAGATATTCTTTGTGATAACAAGAGTTCTATAGCTCTAGCTTCAAATCCTTTATTTCATACAAGAATGAAGCATTTGGCAGTTGACTTTCACTTTGTCAGGGAACTAGTGAAAAATAATCACTTAAGAGTTCATTATATAGCTTCAGAAGCTCAAATAACAGATGTCTTCACCCATAGGTTTGGCTACACCAAGATTTGATTTCTTAAGACCAAGCTGCATGTGCTTAAACCACATTAGCTTGCGGGGGAGTAATAGGAATAGTTTCTTACAGCTTCCTTACACCTCTGTGTGTGCTTCTGTTAGTGTCAGTTATTTCTGTTTTTTGTTGTCAGTGCTTACTTGTCTTCTCGCACTCACACTTCTGACATGTTTGTCAGTGATTAGTTGCTTGTACAACTGTTGTACAGGCTGTCATTAGCTGGCTAGTTTTCACCGCCTTAATCTTGTTTATATTTTTGTTTGTGCTCTTTGTTTGGGTTAATGAATTATGTTGTTATCTTCACTCATTTCTTCTCAACAACCAAAATTAACATTTGTTCGTAGTTTTTTATTAACCTTTTTCTTCCTATCAAAATGATGATAAAAATTAAAAGTTGTTTGTGATATTTTTATACCCATTAAAATCTTTTTGTTCCTTAAATGATGATGAAAATTGATAGTTCTTCGTACATTCATGTTATACCCTCTAAATTAGTAGAATATATTTCTATGATAACAATTGTTATTAGTTATAACTTAGAAATGTTAAAATAGGAATGTTTATAAGGCTGTCAATTTTGCCTGGCAAACCATGACCTTTTCTTGCTCTCCCTGGATGATGAGACCCATGGGCACCCTTGGCCCATAATGGCCTGATCCGGCCTAACACATTAAAAGAACTTGACGGATAAGGATAATTGTTAGAGCATAACTCGGCTGAACCCACTGGCGTTGGTATGTCAAATCAGTTGTCAAGTTTAGCGTCAAAACACAATCGATGATTTAGTCTACAGTTTTGGTTTTTTTTATACCCATTAAGCTCTTTTTGTTCCTTTAATGATGATGAAAATTGATAGTTCGTCGTGCATTTATGTTATACCCTTCAAATTAGTAGAATATATTTATGTGATAACAATTGTTATTACTTATAAATTATGAATGTTTATAAGGCTGACAATTTTGCCTGGCAAACTATGACCTTGTCTTGCTCGCCCTGGATGATGACACCCATGGGCGCCCTTGGCCCATAAAGGCATGATCCGTCGATTTAGTCTACAGTATCATTCACGGACTTGGATAGACTAGGTGTTGAGATGAAGACCGTTTAAAGATTGAAAGCCGAAGCTTATTCATTTGATATATGTCGTCCTCTCATCAAAAGGTTAGTAAGGATTATTCTTCGATTTCGTATCTCCCATTCTATCAATTTAATAGTCAATGATATTGTATACACTGATTCCTATAAGATTATTGAAATATAGTTCTATGAGTATTGGCACAATGGTTTAAGCCATAGTGTTCTAATGATTTGGAACTTAGAATTGGAATTGAGTTAAGTTCTGAAACCGAGTACCCAATAGGTTTGCGTACCTATCACGAACCATTTTGCGAGAAAAAGTTACTGAATTAGTCAACATGTGTTTCGCGTACCCTACACGAACCTAATCAGTTCAGAAGTTCCTAAGC
>JAJJMA010218821.1:4203-30767 GCA_023529015.1 Papaver nudicaule | reverse complement strand
GAAGACTGAGAAACCAAGAATGAAGGGAGAGATGGTTTTTAATGATGAGATGAGAGAGAGAAGGCGGAGAAACTGAGGCTTCGTCAGTGAGTTGGGTGTGAAGTTGTTCGAATTTTTGGATTTGACGATTTAATCCATAAAAAACATTTTGAAACAAACGATTCTGTTTAGGTACTAACCAGTCACAACTAAAACTCATGTATAACAGGTGAGGTGATGACAGATTACATGCGTACCTCGTTTCCATCGCACATGGTACGGTTACTGCAGTAGTTAAACAAGTTGACGTGCTAGCCTACTAGCGAGTCTCGTGAGAAACCAGCTAAGACAACCGAAGTGGATGGGGAGGTGATTATGTCACAAGTTAATTCTACCTTTCATGTTAAATTCTGCAATATTGTGCCATCGATGGCTCGAACCCGAGACCTCGCATCAAACTCCGAGGAACAGAAATGACCAACTGAGCGCATCAAATCGGTATTGATAGTAAACAAACTCCAAACGATTCTATTTAGTACTAAGTACTAACAGACGCGATTTTGATGTCGCGCTGCTACATCATATTTGATGTAGCAGCACCACACCCCTTGGATTGGGACGGGAGAGGGTTTATAACCCTTGGATGAAGGGGTGGTGTGATATTTTTAAGTATCATTTAAACACGTTTTCATCCAAAGGTTATAAAAGCAACACTCCCTCCATCCAAGGGGTGTGGAGCTGCTACATCAAAATAATTTCCAGTACTAACCTATCACAAATCAAAGTAGTATTTGTCGACTTGGATCCGATGTCTCTTTTAGTTTTGGTTGATAAAATGTGAGCTAGCACTTTTAGTTTTGTTTGATTATTTTTCAAAGTATAGTTATCCGATGGTATATTAGCTCTAGTGTATCCTTACCGCTAAAAGGGTATTGATTTTCAAAAGCTAGGATAATATCGATAAAGAATATCCATTTAGAGGCCTAGTTGTGTCTTAGCAAGGTAGATCATGAGAATTGAGGTGGTGTTTCAAAACTATACCAACGGGTTAGGGTTCAATGGTAAACAATTCATACACCAAGAACAATACTTTCGTTATGGTTGGATCATTTCCACCATCTACTGGTGTACATGAGAAAGCTAAACCTCAGGATGAAAAAAATTTCAAAGTTTGTCAGTATTGTAGCAAAACCGGACATGTCCAAGGAATGTGTCGGCTTCTTAAGCGACATAGGCGGGCTGTAGCTAAGCTTCAAGACGACATGGATAGAATGAAAAAGGCCTTGAAGCAATTCAAGGGAGCATTGAAATACGTGGAAAGTTCAAGAGGAAATAAAAAGGGTAAGAAAAACTCTCAACTCGAATCAGTATCTAGCAACCACTCTACGATCAACACTCCGTGTGAGTCTAGCACTCACACTCAAACTGCCTAGAGTAGTTTGGGGATGCATCCTCACATTATTACTTGTATGTGTGAGGCATACAATTGAAATCAGGAATTCGTGCCTCGTATTGTGGTTGTTCAAGTCACTAGTATAAATATTATATTCTGAACATATTTCTAAAGAGATTTATTCTCCACAGAAATTGGTGTTAAAGAAAAAAGGTTGACTAGAAAAACTCTAAGGACGAAGTTTTGTGTTTCTGATCCGGGAGGTTCGCGAACCGTTCGTGTCGCGTTTTCTGGAAGATTCCCTTAAGTCTTTCAAGCTGATGTGCTAGGGTACCAGCAAGTCTCATGAGAAACCAATCAAGGGAGCTGAAGCGGATGGGAAGCTGATTATATCACAGGGGGGGCAAAACTCTACTTTCATGTCAAATTCTCCAATATTGCGCCATCGGCGACTCGAACCCAGGACCTCATGAAGCGCATCAAACCTTCGAGGAACGGGAATGACCAACTGAGCGCATCAATTCGGTATTGATAGTAAACAAACTCCTCGGCTTTTATTTAGTACTAACCAATCACAAATCGGAGGAGTTTTTGTCGACTTGGATCCGATGAGTAAGAGTTACCTCTTTTAGTGTTGTTTGATAAAATGTGAGCTAGCACTTATAGTTTTACTTGATTATTTTACAAAGTATTTTTTATCCGACGGGATATCATCTCTAGTGTATCCTTACCGTTAAAAGGGTATTGATTTTCGAAAGCTCGGATAATATCGATAAAGAATATCCATTTAGAGGCCTAGTTGTGTCTTAGTAGGGCAGATCATGACAATTGAGGTGGTGTTTCACAACTATACCAATGTTTTAGGGTTCAATAGTAACAATTCATAAACCAAGAACAATACTTTCATTATGGCCTGATCATCTCCACCATCTACTGGTGTACATGATAAAGCTAAACCTCAGGATGAAAAATCTTCCAAAGTTTGTCAGTATTGTAGAAAAACCGGACATGTCCAAGGAAGGTGTCATCTTCTTAAGGGAAATAGGCGAGCTGGATAGAATGAACAAGGTCCTCAAGCAATTTAAGGGAGCGTTGAAAAATGTGGAAAGTTCAAGAGGAAATAAAAAAGGTAAGAAAAACTTGCATCCTGAATCAGTCTCTAGCAACCTCTCTACGATCAGCACCCCGTGTGAGTCTAGCACTCACACTCAAACCGCCTAGTGTAGTTTGGGGATGCATCCTCACATTCTGACTTGTATGCGTGAGGCATGCAGTGATATCAGGAATTCGTTCCTGGTATTGTGGTTGTTCAAGTCACTAGTAGAAATACTATATTCTGAACATATTTTCTAAAGAGATTTATTCTCCACATAAATTGGTGTTAAAGAAAAGGGACTGACTAGAAAAACTCTGACGACAGAGTTCCGTGATTCTGAACCGGGAGGTTCGCGAGATGCTCGTGTCGTGTTTTCTTGAAGATTCCCTTAGGTCTTTCAGATAAACAGACACACACCCCTCTATATATATCGGTTCATTCATCCATTAAGTATTATCAAGGATGGCTTATGTTACACGAAGTGTTAGAAGGAGTTGCAAAAGCAAAGCTGTGAAAGTTGAGCTCTGTGAAGGAGTCTAAGGCAAGAGAAAAATGACTCCTGCTGAAACACTGAGTTATGTTCAAAAGTTTCCTGATCCGGGGACTCATGCAATTAGCTTAAGAGAAACGATTGACGAATATGCTAATATGTGAAAGTACTTTCTATATAAAACCAATTACTAAAGGAACAAATCTATATCCCTTGAAGACAAAGACAAACGCTTAAAGAACAATATTGCATATTATACATCGTTGTTGCGAAATTTAAGTGGTCTTTCTGAGGAGGACAACGGAAATGTGCTCGTATCAAAGATGAACTCTTTGATAATCAAGTTCGAGACTATGAAGATAGATAAAGTTGAAGCCATACAACTTTGTGTACTTACTGGTTCTTCATAGATTATAACAGTTGGTTCCTTGTAAGAACTTGTTCTTACTTTTGCCTAAGGAATATAAACTATATCTAAAAGTAATTTGCCTTTTTATGCTTTTTAGAGTTTTTCACCACGTACTAATTTATTAGTATTCATTAATAAAAAGTTCTTGATTATTAATGATACTTGCCATACTTGATTTATCACGCCCAATCTTATGTATTGCGTACATGACTTTATTCGTTGCTCTTGTGATGAAGTTATGTAAAACTACAAAAGTTATGATTTTTCTCACGATAAAGAAATTATATGCTTTTGCTTTTGTGATGACTTTTGATTATATAATTTTTTGGTTTTCGGATTAAGAAATTATATACTCTTTTCTAAAAGTGGCTAAGAAAAGAGAAAATCAACAAAGAAATTGGATACATATTTACTTGTAAATTGTTTGTCTAATTATGCATTTTTTTTGTCTTTACTTGTAAAGGCATCTAATGTCATTCTACCAAGTAACATCACATGGGGAGAGTTCAAAATGAAATTTTGTTTAATTACAAATCTTTGTGGGGAGCGTGGATGTGGAGTTTAGGAGAAAGTTGTACTATATTTCTCCAAAGATGAATCAACTTCGTGATCTTCGTTCTGATTTCTTAGTTATGTCATCTTAGACTTGGTATGTAAGAATATCCTTGTCTTGACTATCTCTATAGGCTTGAAACCTAAGTCTCTACTGGTTTGTCATATTTTTGTAACAAATAGGGAGATAATACATATATGATTTCTTGTTCTTATAGCTCACAATCATAGGGGGAACACCGTATTGCTTACTTATGTATTTTTTTTCAAAGTATCAAGTAAGGAGGAGTAAATATTGGCTGTCAACGTCAAATCTGGCAAAAAGAGATATAAAGATTTAGGGGGAGCTTCATATCAAGATGAGTAGAAGGAGAACGCAGTATTGCTTACTATATGTACTTTTTCAAAGTATAAAGTAAGGGGGAGTAATATTGGGCATCAACGTCAAATCTGGCAAAAAGAGATATATAAAGATTTAGGGGGAGCTTCATATCAAGATGAGTAGAATCACTTTAAAGTTTTGATACACGAATTTTAAAATTTCTCTGATTACTTTTCTATGCACATACAACATATGGGATAATTGAGGTTACCCACGCAAACTTGAACTTGTTTGGGTTTGTTAGCGTTGTACTGTTGTTTACGTATTTTTTAACAAGAGTTTAACGAACACATCAGGACTCAAAGGAGACGTTGAATAATTAAATAAATCAAGATACATCTGGAATATGGCTTAAGTTTTCTAAGGTTTAGAATACATATGTAAAATTGGTTTTGTCACTAAAATTGACAAAGGGGTAGATTGATTGAGCAGTGCTCGGTCAAACCTACTAGTGCCGGTATGTCAAGCTAGCTGTCAGTTTTAGATGTCAAAACACAATTCTTGATTTAGCCCACTAAAGTTTAGATTTCGGAATTAGGATATAGACTAGGTAGTTGAGACCTTGAAGACGAAGACAAACCTTACCACGAAAACATCATATATTCTTCATCGACAGCGATTAGTAGGAGTTGTGACATTATATGGAATTTATTCTATTCTACTTATTCTATCTTTCAAAATAGTCGGCTACGTTAGTAGTAACTATAGCATATTGATATGTGTATTCTTGTCTACATAACCATGAGTTGTGTTGGTATGCTTTCCAAGCATACTAAGTTTACAAGATGCATGAGATGGATTCAATACACTTTCCATTACAATGGTTTGCTTGCAAATAAATGTATGAGAATGGTGAATCTAAGTAGTATACTCTAGAGCAGAGTTGTGGATCATAGCTCAAGACGTAACCACGTCTAAGTACGGAAATTGGCTCAGCCCAAGTACTTCGAGCGGATCCAGTTAAAAACCCTAATTTGGCATCAGGCGTTTCGTGAACTTGTTCACGTACAAGAACTCCGGTTTTCCCTCCTGAGTTCCAAAAAGTTGAGTTTGTACATGTACATGTACGTAAACAACATGCTCCAACTTTTAGCCTGAATTCCAAGTCCAGACAGTTCGCGAACCGTCTGGTGATTATCTTCAGGATAATTACGCGGGTTTTAACAGATAACTCCTAAATCTCATTAGATTAGCTTGGACTTCAAATGTTGTTCATATAAGCAATCTCAATGGTTCAATAAGATTCAGTTTTTCACATCTCTATTGGAATTCTATCTTGAACCACTTTAAGAGCTAACATACTGCTTGGCAGATAAACGTTAAAAGGTTTCCAAGTGTGATTAAATTGTGATAATTTGTGTGCAAGTAGAGCAACGGGGTCGTTTACACGGTCACTAGCTAACTTGTAGCACAAGGAATCTATTGTTCCTAAGCAATCTATCTTATTGATTGCTATAAATAGAGGACTCTAAAACAAAAACCACAAGCATCAAGCATACATAATATTTCTCTATAGAATTCTGCGTAAACTCTTTACACTTCGGTGTAGGCTTGTTGTGGTAGTCATCCTCTATTAGGTAGCGGTTCCTCCGTGGGATTTACCTAACAACTATAAAAAGACTTCTCTTGAGAATTGGAAAGCACAAGTAGGTGATAACATACCTTTGTGGTAATTATTAGAGTAACCTATAACCTTGGTAGCGCTACCAAACGAAAAGTCGGTAGTATTTCGGTACTTCTGCTTCTTCAATTACTTGCTTTAGAAAGAAGAAAATGCAACTTTAATTCTCTGGATTAACTTTACAATCTCTGAATCGGTAATTTCTTACTTTGTTGGTGTTACCTCTGCTCATCAGTTATGGAGTAACATTCAATCTCATTTTTCACATGTCTCAGCTTCTCATTTTTTTACAACTTATATGTAAGCTTAGATCTATTAGATTAGGAAACCTAAATGTTCAATCCTATATCAACGAGATTCGTAAATGTGTTGATGCTCTAGCTGCTGCTGGACAAGTTATTGATGATAGTGAGATTATTCTACAAATTCTAGTAGGATTATCTAGTAATTATAAATCGTCTGTTTCTTCCATTCGTGTGAGACAAACTTCTGTTACTAGTATTGAGTTGTAATCACCTGCTTATTGAAGAAATTGCAATTGTTGAAGAATCTGATTCTGCATAAAGCTTTTGTAGCAAACATGATAAATTTTGTAAGAGATTTAGAGATAGCCGGAGGCACTTGTATTTTTCTTAACAAGCAAAGAAGAGTGTTCCAGAGTAAGAGAAGTACGAGGAGAAGAGTCGTTGAAGCATAAGACCCAAGTTCCGCGAACTATTAAGACGTAATCAAGCCAAGAGGAGCGGAAATTATGAATTTCTTCGGGAAGATATTGCTTCCATTCATCATAAATCACATGGAAAGGGCAAGAAAACTTACCTTGTTGATATGAAGGGGTTATCATGCGTCCAACTAGTTTGTGACGTACCTCCTTCCCATGCCTAAGAATTATCTTTAACAATCATAACCGGGGTGTTTGTCTTCTTCCCAACTTTGATTGGAACACTTTTCTTGGAGGGAATTACCTTACCCTTTTCTTTAATGTCGATTTGGCAACTAGCAACCACACTCTCTTGTGTTGGAATGTCCTTGCCTTTGCCTTTGTCATGTTCTCCGGTTTCCATTTGAGCACGGCTACGTTTCTTGTTCATGAATGCCCGAAGGGTCACATCCATGTCCTCCAACCCCTTCATATCCTTCAACTACTCACTCTATTTATCCTAGCGATACTCTTTATTTAACAAATCAATGCCCGAAGGGTCTCTTTTCTTTGAATCCTTCATTTTATCTCTTGCATATTGCCGACCTTGACAATTTGGTGTTAGGCCTACCCCTCCCTTTATTTCTATCCGGTTCAAAAATATCGCATCTAGTGTGTGCATAAGCCCACTGACGTAACTTATGAAACCAAGAATATTGCCTTTGCCTCGCGTTCATCGTTGAGAAAATTTCGGAGATTGCTTCATATTCATATGTGTCGCAAAAATCTCCATCAAAATCGTCCTCGTAGATTTGTTCGTTGAATAAAAGTTGCCTCCAAAATGGATCGATCTCGTTAAGTGGGATCACACCGTCTTTGTAAGTCGTTATTCTATGGCGACATGGGAGTCTCATAGATGACATGTTGGGACAACAACACTCATCTTTGTATTCACCATTTTTAAATTTATCAACTTCCTTCATAATTTGCTTGACTGCCCAATGTGACACATTGTGGTTGATTCTGTCTAGCATTGGTTTGTTAAGGTATTTGGTGTGCTTCCCCATTCGAATTTCTCAAATGCTCCCTTAATCCTATTTAGATCATTTTTGAAGTACTCGTACATGGCAAAGAAGACCTTAACAAATCCGCCATCGCCATTAAAAAGATTCTTCTTCAACTGGTTGTGAGATGACTCCATCGAACTTGTTGGTTGATTCTTATAGTGTTTGTGTTGGTTGGCGAACGCAAAGGCAAAATAATGCTTGTCTTTCTAACTTCAGGGATACAACTCCAATAGGCCAGCATCTCCCATTCCATCTCTTCTTTGTGAAGGAATTACACTTTCTTTTCATCATGGGCTTTGGCAAGGTACCCTGCTTCTTCAAGTCACTCTTAAGCTCACCACTACACTCACACACCATTTGAAAACTGTTAAACGTCGCACAATTCCTTCGACTAGCAAGCACAGCTTCTCTCTAACATGTGTAATAACCCAATCGACCGCATCGACCTTATCCAACCATATCTACATTAGAACCAATACAAAAATTAGTGAACAAGACGTTTAAAAATATTTATACACGCGTACATAACAGTGGAAACCTACGATGGTTTGAACAAATGGTTAGTAGTGATTGGTAGTGTCATGAAACACATTATTATTTGGTGGTTGATCATTCATTGGAACACCTATTGGTACGATCTAGAATAAAAAAGAACATCAAATGTCCAACATGCACTAGTGGATTTGGTCCATATTATGACCCTACGGTATGACCCCCATTAATGGTGGCTAGTGTTTTGACCTCTACAAAGGATTGTAACACTAGAAATAAATTAGTAAAAATTATACTACCCATATTATGTGATGATTTATAAACATTTTAATTTCCAAAAAAAAAACTCAGCTAAAAGACCCTTACACAACCCTGGAACATGGTTATTGCCATGGAAGTCGAGTTGACCAAATATCATTCAACCTGAGCAAAAATTGAACCAGGCTTATAAAGGGTCGTAAACCCAAAAAAAAATACACAAAGTAGATTCTAGAATATATACCTCATCAACTTCTAAACCTAACTCATCTTCTTCTTTTTTTCCTTATCTTTTCTCCGCTCACCTCACCCCACAAACCTAAATAACCCACCAACTCCATCACCAAGAGCACACCAACATGAATCTTGTATCTAAGTTGAATTGTGAAGATGGGTATAGCTTATATTTACTGATTGTGAAATGGAATGAGTTTCTGAATGTTAGTAGTGGAAACACTACAAGTGGTGAAGCTCAAGAACGGATTACCAAGGAAATAAATCCAGTATATGAATCGATTCCGTCCTTTTTCTTTGAAGAAAATTCGGAATCAGGAACCACGGTTTTCTCAACTTCTGCTGATGATGAATCCTGCAACATGATGTGTGTTGATGAGATTGCTGAACGATTAGATCAGAAGTTAACGTCGGCAAGAGAATTGATAGCAGAAATCATCCACAAGCCGTTAGTTGAGTATTCTGATAACAATGAGTTTACAAACTTAGTTGCGGATATTGATGCTGAAGGTAATCTTATATCTCTACCTTCTACAATTTTCCTGAAGCTCAATTCCAAACTGATCTTCCGATTTCTAATTGTGCTGATGAAATTAACCTGAAGTCAACAGCTGAATTTAGTTATCCTTTACAATCCATTTTTTCAAATTTGGGTACATCAATTTCTGCTCATGTTCTTGAAGAGGAGCTTTTTTACAGAGAAATCCATCCAAGAGTACTCATACACACTAATCTAATTCATAGTAATTGTTATCAATCTTCTACTAGCCTCACCAGATCCATTCAGTTCTTTAGTATGAAGTTTGACAGCAGTTCTAGTGAGTGTATTTTCAGTATTTTTAACTCTTCTCATAACATATTTGATAGAGGTAAAGATGGGATTTTACCTTCAAATTTTTCTGAGTCATTATTGCTAATTTCAAATCCTAGTTTTGGGTACCAACTAATTGTTTGGATTAGCTATTATCTTGCTAGTTGGTGTGTTGATGATGCAAAATTTTCTTCTGAGATTGAGCTATTGGTTTTACTGCCAATTCACCATCATTTCTATGTGCAAAGTTATTATACTATCAACCAGACTTTGTGGTTCCTTTCTGCTGGTTGTTTACATACATTTGATAGAGGGAATGATAACTGGAAGAGATTTGCTAGTTTTCTTTGGGATGTTAACAGTGGGAAGATTATTTTTGACGTTTGGGTTCGGTTGGTGTGGAAGTATAGTGAAGCTGCAGAAGATGTTGATGAGGGTCAGCTGAGGGTTGACATTCAGTTGTGGTTGAAGGCTGGTTGTGCTATGTTTTACACTACAACTTTCGCACAATGGTGGTTGCCTTTTCTGTGGTCGTTTGTTCTGAATACATTTTATGGGAATGCTGTTCTTCAGCTAGTTCTGCGACAGGAAGGTGGGAGTGGAGGTACAGTTGGGTGTATTGTTTACTCTGTGTTGTGGTTACCAAGAATTTGTCTCACTACTGTAACGGCAACGCCTGTTGCAATTGGTCATGGTTATGATAGTGCTCAGCAGTTGTTGGAGATTGGGAAGGCACAACAATGGCCTAGTATACTACAGCATAGTGTATGTACAAGTGAGTGTGCTGATTGCTCTGTGGTGTGGCTACTAGAAAATTTTCTCCTTAGTGTTGCAGCACAAATTCTGTCGCAGCTGAAGCTTATACCTCATGGGTTTGCAGTTCCATCTCTTCGCTCTTTTGGTGTTTTCCAGACTAAATTCCTGTTGTTGCTTCTCCATGATCTGCTATGTACTGATGTGGTTCTCCAGGAATTCACCAAGCCAATGAAGAGTTTTAGCCGGCCAGATTATCTATCAAATGTACATAATGCGAGTCTTAGTTCATTTTTGCACTTATACAAAACTCTGGTTTACCATTGGATGTTCTATCATATTCAGTTGGGGAGTTTTAGAAGTATCCAAGAGTTTGTATTATCTGCTGTTGTGTCTATGCATTTTAGTTCCATTGAACTACAGAGTTGGAGTTTGGGGCATTGTGTTTGGTGGTTCTATAGGGATCCTGGCAAGCTGGTGGAGGACAATCGACTATCATGGAAGGTTGGTTTTGCTTTAGTCCACACTGCAACTGTTTTATCAAGCATTACATGGTCTACCCTAGTGATGCAGACCCTGCATTTTCCTCTTTGTTACATCCAAGTGGGAGATGGGGATGATGCTAGGCTAAGGAGCGATGGGCTAGAGAAAGGAAGACTTTATTTGAGCTGCAGTTTAACATCAGCTAAAAGAAATGGTTTTTTTATGTGGCAGTGGTGTGTGAAGTTAGTTTTGTTAACCCCTATTCCTTACTCAGATTATTTGATGTGGAAGTTTAAAGTACGAGCAATGGAATTCAGGCCTATGGTGGTGCTGCGGTGTGGTGCGACTAAGCCAGCAAATGAATTTGACTATGGGTGTACAAGGATGATTTTTCACAGCTCTCTTTCAACTCAATATTACTTCCTGGTTTCATTTATTTCTGCGAAGATAAGATGCTATACTCAGTTTTTTCTCTGTGAAAGGGTGATACATCTCTTGCTCTCTGTTACAATTGCTTCTTTGGAGTCACAGTTGATGGAATTTTTAAGACGGCAATTCAAAATTTTCTCCACTGGGTTCTGTAATATAGGAAATTCCATTTGGATTACCCTGGATTTTACATCAACTGGTAATAATCAGGTCCTTGGTTTACTCAGGGGTGTTCTTGCCCAGTTGCGAGTTCTTTATGGTTCTGCACCAACTTCAATTCCTACTGCAATGCATGCTTTTCCTTGTCCCACAACATCCACACCTGTACAAAGACTGGGGCTACAAGATGTCAGTAAAGAAGATGTTCTCTCAAAAATAGGTAGTCAGATGAAATTTCCTGTGTTAAAAATGGGAGAATACTTGCGATTGCAACTTAGCCAACTGGTTAATTACAGAGGAGCCAGGAAGATTCATGTTCATGGGGAAATATCTTCCATGCTACAAGGTTGTCATACAGCAAAGGTGAGTGTTATTCTTTTAGTTATCACTCATGGGTGTGATGGATCGATAGCCAAGCCTGTGGTTGCTAGTGTTTACTATATTAGTCCCTGCCAAGCCATGACGCGTGAAGAGAATGGGTTCATTTTACTTGGAAAAATAAACTCAAGGAGCTTGATTTTGTGGGTTGTTTGGAAGGAGGAAATCCAACCGAGCCTGACGCTTAAAGTCTGCAGGAGGGAGGTCATTTGTGTGTCTGCCTTGATGGTACAGTGTGCAAAGAGAACCATTCTTGACTTGTTCTCTGACCAAGGAACAGCTACAGCAACTATAGATTCCTACAGTCCAACTCATGACATTTTTGGATCTTCCATCCTTGAGGTCAAGGATGATTTGAAGGAGTGGGTATTTGTTATGTCCCAATTATGGACTGACCCTTCGGTTAAGGGCTGTCTCTCTGGTTATGGGCAGTTAGTGTTAATTAGTTGTTTTAATCCTGTATTACCGATAACCCATTGTACGTGTGCTAGTCACACACTCGTTTACTTTTACTTTACTACTTATTCCCCAGTCGAGTCCTGTAAGGAATTATCCAGAAATTAATCAAAATCTCAGTTGTTTACAACGAAAACCCCTCTGCATCCTTTCTCTCACTCTAGGGCAGAAAATCTTGTTGTTCTTGAGATCATTTTGTAGTGGAAACACTACAGTAATGTTCCAAGGGGTGAAGATGATATTCCTGAGCACGTGTACTAAATGCAATTAGCGGAATTCAGGGGGTAGACCCTAATGCATTAGGCCTTGATTTAGTTGGTGGTGATGATGATGATGTGGTAGGTGATTATGATGATGAGGAAGGTGATGGTGATGACGAACCCCAAGGTGAAGACCAACCCCAAGGCAAAAGGAAAGGTAAAGCGAAGGAATCACACATTCCAGATCCAATTATGATGCTACCAAAAGAATATGCACCTTACGGGGTATCGGTTGATGGTAGAGATGTTCTTTTCGGATACACAACCTCTTGGGCTCATACAGTCTACTCTACCATGGTAATAACCTTGTCCTTTGCTTCTCATTTAAGATATGTTTAGCTAATCGGTTGATTGTTATTAATAAATTTCTATCTCGTGGGTTCATTCGAATGCTACTAGACTTTTGAGGCACCAAACAGCGTACCACAATATGGAGAACTAGAAGATTGAAGGTGAATGTGAAAGGTTCATAGAGATTGTTGCCAACTCCGGTCTGATGCCAATCTTGGAAAACTCTGTTATCAATTATGACAGCGAGACAATATCAGCATTCTGTGAGAGGTTTTATGCGGAGACCGACACCATGCATTTTGGGTTCGGCGAGATGGGGATCACTCCTGAAGATGCTCATCATACTTTTAAGGTCAAAATTGATGGAAAATCAACCAATGAAGGTTGCGTAAAGCAACTCAATTTTCAGAGACTTGCCGAATTGTGCCAAAAGTTGTTTGGGTGGAGTGAGAATGAGACGGATTCATGGTATATGAGAGACAAATATGGCAAACCGAAGAGGGATTTCAATCTGGTAAGGTTGAGAATGGAGTATTCGGGGACCAAGAAAAAAGAAGAGGATGCTGGACTGAAAGATCATGAAGTAAGGGCTGTTATTGCGGCTTATCTCTTATATGTCCTTCCTATTTGTGTATTCCCTTCTTCTGCCGGTAACAGGGTGAACGCCAACTACGTCCAGCTATTACATCTCTTGGATAAGGTGAATCAGTACTCTTGGGGAACAACCATAGTGTCACACGTGAACACGGCGCTGAGAAAGGTATCCCGTCATAAAACTGCTCAATTCAATTGCAACACGTCTTTGCTGCAGGTAATATATGGATTTTTGGCGGTTTAAGTTCGTACATATTTCGTAATATATATATGGAACTATGGAACTCAAAGATTCCATTGAAAGTTTCCTTCCTAGTATGGACTTTGTGCTATAAAGGGGCTTCGACATTGGATACACTTTTCAATGCAGGTCTGGTACAAAATGCAGAGTGTCTTTTTTGTAATCAGGCAACCGAAACTTCGGACCATTTGTTTCTACATTGTAAGATAGTTTCAGAACTTTGGCCTTACTTCCTGCATAGTTTTGGTTTGAAGTGGGTGTTAGGCAGTAATGTGAGAATGACTTTGTGAGAATGGGGGAGTAAGAAGAAGAGTACCAGAAGAATTAACAAGATATGGAGTTTACTTCTGTTCTCTATTTGGTGGACAATCTGGAGGGAGCGAAACAATAGGCTATACAACAACGCATCCAGGAACATTAATCAACTAATCATTGTGGTTAAGTGTTTGATGTTCAATTGGGCTTTAAACTCTGATATTTTTTAGGGTCTTAGTCTTTCAACACTTATATGTAATTGGGATGCAGTGCTTCACTGATCCGTTGATGTATGTTTGCATTCCTATCACACTTTCTGTGACTCGAGTCTCTTTATAAAATTTGCCCTTTTGAGTAAAAAAAAAGTAATATATATATATATATGGACTGTTGTTTATGTGTAGTTAATGTTCTTCACATGTGTGGATATATAAACATTTTCCGAAACTGATGGCAGCGCATGAGAGGTGGAGGGATCTGCTAAAGAAAGGCCAATGGGAACCAGATCAACCAAGAAGCAAGAGGTACATCTTCACGGGGGATCAGTTGAAGGGTAAGAAGAATTGGTACCTTTTTGTTCGCCATAGATTGGACACCATGACCGCAAAAGAGGTAGTTTTTGACCTCTACAGGGAGGATAAGATTAAGGGAAAGATACCACCAAGAGAACAAATTTGTATGTACAATGGTCCTTTGCGGCACCCCCTTGGAATACAATGTACGATCCTAGCAGAATAATGAGGCAAGTCGGGTATATTCAAGATCGTCCAATTGACAAAAAAGAGATGGGAAATCCAAAGTGGATCGTGGAAAATCAAGTGATGATGCTGGGCGTATTAACGTAGTTTACGATTCAAAGCCCTTGAACCAACATTGGAACGAACGAATGAATAATTTGGTAGACGGAGATATTCTATGGGATCTGGTGGTGCTTGGACATGAGATCACAAACGATACCGGGAATGGTACCTTGCATTCACACATGCAAAAGTGATACGCGGGGAAGTCACTCTTCCTCGTCGTCGTGGAGGACGTGGGCGTAATATTGTCCCTGATAATTCTTCATTGTACAAGTTATGCGTAAGTATATATTTTGCAATTGAGTTGTTTAAGATTCATACTTAGATGAGTCAAATATCTTACTCTTGTTTCTAATAATAATAATAAAATGAGCGGTTTAAAGATATCCTCAACTGGTTGTGTTTGAGATCGGATAAAGGACAGGGGTTGACCCATGATGAACTGAACCTGCATGTTCAACACGTTAGGCACGTGCATATACCTGAGGCGGAGCACATGTTCGAGGAATTACGACGAAAACCGAAGAGGAGTCATGTTGAAACCAGTGACACTCAAGTGACTCAAGAGACGGGAGAAGCTTCTAAATGAGGTCGTGGCCGTGGGCGTGATGAAGCCGATGGGAGCAACACTGAATATGGTTTAGGTTTTTTTTCGTTTCGCGCTATGGTTTTAGTAGGTGAAAGAATTTTATGTCGGTTTGGTGTTTTGATACATTTTTCGTTTCCTAGGTTGACAATGGTTTGTTTGTTTTTATTAATAGTTTGTTGCTGACAATTGATAGGATTTGGTAAATCGGACTTTGTTTGATTGATTTGTGTTACTTTACATGTCAAAATTGTTTGGTAACTAAAAAAAATCCAGAAATTCGTCATGGTTTATGTTGAAACCACGACGACTCTGACAAACTGTTTTCAAACAGCTGTTAATACACCTACACTCGTGATGGTCATGTTGTAGATCATGACGATTTTTGCACAATAAAATTTAATCGTCGTGTAAGTTATGCAACAACCATTACGATTTAACATTTTTTTTTGGCACATGGGTGATTTTTCTAAAAGTTAAATCGTCAAGACTTTGTTACATAGTGTGACAATTTAACAGTATTTTCGGGCATATTGGATCCACCTTCTACACGTAAATCGTCATGGTACTGTAAAAATCCAGACGATTGTTCAACTCTGTGTATAGTATTTACACACAGAGTCGTCAAGGACCATCATATTACATTGACGATACTGGTAATCGTCATAGTTTTATGTCATTTCTTTGACGATTCTGGGTCTGAAGCAATTGGATTGAGTTGATTTTCGACGAATTTAACATTCAAATAAGTCTTCCCATAATTGTTTTGAGCTTTGAGAATAATTTTTGATCATTTTTGAAAACACAAACACAAATGCTGGTGGTGGAATTGGAGGCGACGGTGGTGGTGGACTTGGAGACGGTGGTGGTGATAATGGAGGTGGTGGTGGTGATAATGGCTAACTATCTAATCTTAGGATGATTTGCTAATTAATAATCTAATATTTTTTGATAATCAGTAATCTAATTTGTTAATCCCAATTACAATCTCTAATCCTAATTATGGTGGATATGGGGTTTTTGAGATTACTTCATTCTAGCACTGTTTTTGTCTTTAGTGTTCGCACCTATTGAAAGTATCCTCGCCCTTAAAATAACCAGGGTAAAAAAGCGGGGCTACCCATATAAACCACAAACTTTTGGTTCGTGAACTATATGAAAAAGTTTGGAAGATCTCAAAAATCAATAATTATTTCTAGAACCTGGGGTAGGTATAAATTAGACCTCATCTCTATTTCAATATCTAAATTCATACAAAGATAAGTCTTTATAAATCTTTATTCAAGATTTGTATATAACTACAGATTGATTGACGTATACAATATTTTCTTTACTTTAATTACAATAGATGTGAGAATTAAAATGCGGAAAGTAAGGTAAAGCAAGGCACCATGTGTTTGTTAACGAGGAAAACTGCAAAGGTAGAAAAACCCGGGACCTCGTCCAGTATTGAACATCGCACAGTATTAAGCCGCTACAACACTAGCCTACTATAAGACTCCAAACTGAAATGTAGTTGACACTGAACCGACCCTTGAAGTGATTCAGTTACTGTCGCACTCCTTACGTCTCTTGGGTCTCGTAAGATCCTACGCAACTGATTCACTTAGATGATGTCCTTTTCAGACCTAAGAGTTGCTTCAGCCGCTGTGAAGACTTTGTACTCAATATGTCCTCCAACAAAGAATATTTTAAAATGACTTTCTTTAGAATATGGGAATCTCTTTATGTATTAGAGATTGGAAGTAAACAATGCTTAACTCTTCTCTACCACAAAGGTGGAGATCTAGGTTTAATTCTCACACTAATATAACTATTAGTACTTACCACGCATACGCATTCTTGCATAGTTTCGATCAATCTTGTAGTTTATTCCTTGTTCTTGAATGTCGACCTTAGAATGGACAAGAACCAATATAATCAACCAAAATTACAGGACTTGATACTACCTAGAGAATAGTATTTATTGTGCCTCACAAAACCTCTAGTGAATTCTGGCAATAGTTATAGGCCACTTCCGGAATAGAGGACTACTCCTTAAACAATAGGTATACACCGACGTGTAAAGGACTTTTGCATAATTCTCTGTCATATTCTGTTGTGTTGTTATCACTATAGGATTCCTCTATTTAGAGTCTATTTAAAGTATTCAACAAGGCTAAGTTTCTTAGTAACAAAGCAACGATTGCTTGAGATGTAAGAAAGTTCGTAAACCGCATATACATGCTCGTTACTTGTTTTGCGCTCAAAGTAATCTAGAGTTCTTTCAAACATGGAAACTCTAACAAGTAGTTTGATAGAGTTCAACAACTTTAAGAGTTTGGTCTCAACACAAGTTGTGAAAGAATGAAACTCTACGTCACAAGCATGATTATAGGTTAAAACCCCATGTGCAAAAGTTCGCCTTTATAATTCGTTAATAAGGTGGACGTGAACCACAATGGTTAAGTTTAGGTAATATTGAATGATAAGTAAATCGATATCTGACTGAACATCAGTAGGTTCGCGAACCAAAAACACTTTTGGAGTTCATGAACTTTCCTGACTATCATGGTTCGCAAACCTGAAAAAGTGGTTCGCGGACCAAAAGTGCTAAATGGAGTTTGAGACCTCAGACTTAAATTCGCAAAGCAAATGTTAATTTTGATTTGAACCTTAATTTATTTACTCGGGTTACACGAATTCGAGCATTCTCCAAGATTCAACAAACTCCACAGTTTGATTCGCAAGCAAACTATTGGGGTGAAAAGTGTATAAAACCTTTATCACTAAGTTCTTATATTTGAGTTACAAGAAGTAAACTTGTGTATAAACAATCTAGACATTCTCTTAGTCTTGCCACTTAAAACAATGAATATCAAAGTCGTCGACTAAGTTTCAAATTTTAGATAAGTAGAATCATACGAGTCTAAACGTCAGTGCTTCTACTAACCTTTGTAGATGAAGATGTAATGATGTCTTCATGTAGTCTTCCCTTTTCTTCTTCAAAGTATCGATTACGTACCTGATCTAATTCACTATCTGAAACCTGACTCTAGTAGACTAAATCAGAATTGTGTTTTGGCATCTAAACTTGATAATTGACTTGGTATACCAACGTTAGTAAGTTCAACCGAACATAGCTCTAACAAAGTCTATTGGGTGTTGCATATACTTGTAAGAAGCTTTTTGCTCGATCATTCCACGTCATATCAGCAATCCATAGATTAATATAGTAAAGTGGAAATGTCGCAGTTTTAAACAAGGATCTTTTGATAGTATTTGAACTTCATTTTTCCTTTCTCTGAAATTGTTCCTAGATGCTCCACGACTTGGATGTTCCATATCATCCTTCAATATTTTTTTTGAAATAGCACACAGTGGAAATTAATACATGCATAAATGTTATTTGGCTTCATTCCCATATCTTTCAACATCTTTTTCATTATCGGATACTTTGTAGTGAAAAAAGATGTGACTCATCAGGGAATATGAAAATTTAAAATAGAAAAGGGAAATGCACTGGAAGAAAATTATATGAAAACGAGATAGAAAATATTGTTCGTTGAGAACAAAATTTGACTGAAAAGAAATATAGAGAACCAAGCAAAAATCTACCTTGCATGCAACTATCACCATCTTCCAGGGTAGGATCTTTCTAGTAGGTTTTAATAATTGTTGTTGTGAATAGACGACTCGAGGTGAAGAGTGATTATGGGAAGGAGATTCAAAGTTGATAGTGTGAAGGAATTGGATTAAATACCTTAGGATGCGTTATTATGTAGGTAATTTGCAATTTATAGTTTAATATTAACAATATTGAAACCATGCACAATGGTTTAAGACAGGTTGGGGTGACTCGTTCTAAGCGAGTAAAACTTAGGTGACTGAGTTGCAGAGCAAGAATCAATGAGACTTTTTTTTTTAATGAAAATGGTTTGAATAAAAATAAACTTATATATTCAATGTCTAAAATTTAGGTAAAAGGTTTATATTTTACAGACGTATGAAATTGTAAATGATTTTCAAGAGAACAAACTGAGACATCATCAACACCAAGATTAAAAAATTGTTAGGACTGTTATTATCCAATCTTATGCTATGTAAATGGATCAGTGATAATTTTCTATAGCATATTTATAAACAAAATATTTGATATTGTTGATAAGGAAGCTATCATACAACAATTCCAAGTTATAAAAAAAAACATGTTAATTCTATTAATACATTTTTGTTATATGTTATTTACGTAAAATTTTTTTTATCATGTGCCTCTACCTGCATAAAGTTCTGGATCTGCCACTGTTATGAACCAATTTTTTTCCTTGTCCTTGAAACATTTCTCTTGTGAATGCTGCTTCTGAACTCACAAGCTAAATGCTATTATGGATGATCTCTAGCTAACTCTATTCTTTTGATTCTTTAAAAAATCCTATTATTACCATGCATGAATTGAAACGAGTTTTTCAGTGGCTTTCATCGATCTAGCTAGCTAGAACATGTTTAAATCATGAACATGTTCTCCTCATCGAGAAATCATCATCTTTTTACATCCTTTTTATGGTAAACTCATTATGTAGTCAGATTTCATTAGTTGTATGTAAGCTTTGTTACCAAAACCAACTGACTCATTTCTTGAACTGGGCTTGGCTTTAAGTTAGCTCTTAACTTGTCACATGACATCATCTTACATTTAAAAAAAAAAAGACCTCATCAATTTTCACATGACAATAAAGGGTTTGGGATTGACATGTGTCATAAGATTGTTCTAGATGCAGTGGACAAATGTACAAGAGAGTGTCTGATACTTGTTGTCATTTGAAGTAGCTAGTGTTTTGATATTCATTCAAAGTACTAGGACACTGATTTTGGTTTTCTCCTTCTTTGGTCAGGACTGCTCTTGGTCAATCGGCAGCTCATGGATATTTGATGGATGCGCGCACTGGAGATATGAGAGAAAACGAGAACTATCTTGAACAACTACTGCACTGGCCCAAGAACATGAAACTATCACCAATCTTTGTGAATACACCGTTCTACTTCCTATAGGTGCACAATTGTTGGCTCTGCGCAGCTGTCTTACCGGTTGCCATAACGCGGTCAACCACTGGCTATGATGGGGTCTCCCAATCCATCAAGACATGGCGTTGGAGTTTCAAAACTTAGGAAATCGATTCAACTTTGAGTTAATGCGTCTTGAAGGGATATTGCAGGGAGAGCGTGCATCAATGGGAGTTATCCTTCTCCAATTCAATATGATTATAAATTACCTAATCAATCTTCTTATAGAATCAGATCTTTAGATGTTGATTAGGGTTCAGGAATCAGCAATATTGGAGTTTGGGGTAACTACTTTATGTTCTTTCTTTTGGTTTGTTGTCTAATATATACTTGTTGTCCTTCCTTTTCAAGGCTGCTCTTGAGGTATCGGCTGCTAACGGGTATCTGATGGATGCCCACACTGGAGATGGAAGAGCAAATGAGAATTACCCTGATCAGCTTCTGCACTGGTCCAAGGACCATGTCTATTGGGCCCAAGAACTACAATCCATCAACAACCTATGTGAAGATACTGTTTTGCTTCCTATGGGTCCCCAACTCTTGGCTCTGCGCAGTGGTCTCACCGGTTGCCACAATGTAGTGAACCAATGGCTAGGATGGGGTCTCCCGATCCATGAAGAAATGGCTTCGGAGTTTCAAGAGCTAGGAGGTCGGCTCAACTATGATTTGATGCATCTCCAAGGAATACTGCAGGGAGAGCGTGAATCCATGGGAGTAATCCTTCCATGGTTTAATAGGGTCATGAGTTACCTCATCGATCTTTTCACTGAATCGGATCTCTAGATGAAGTTTGTGTATTTGTTTGTGTCTGTTAGGGTTACTACTTATGTTTTATTTCTCTTGTTTTGTTGTAGTAAGGATCAGAGAGAGACCAATCGTATTTTATTTCTATCAGATGGATGATTATTAGAATGGAATGGATTAATAGTAGTACTTTATTTGGTTTTACTCTTTTTCTTTTCTTCTTATCTATTTATTTACTCTTTATTGAATTTCATTGATATCTTCATACAAGTCAAACTCCTTTCTGAACCATGATGTGTTTACTTTTCTCCCCACTAACATTTACGTGCCAGCACTCCACGCTAAACTTGTAATCTAAATTACTTTAATATTTTTACTCTAGTATAATTCAAAAGCTATTGCAAATTCAAATAATGTTTGACTATTAACAAGTCAAGCGTAATTCAGATTTCATTTTAGAGTTATTTCTCTTAGTGTTTCGTTGGGTGGAAGACGTTCCGCAATTTTAGCTCCCTACAATGAGGAATTTATTAACTTCTAACCTTTCATATAAACCGTTTAACAACTAGTTTTTTTTTTTGTAAGTTTTTTAACCAAAAAGTTTAATTCATGTTCCAGTACACGTGTAAGGAAATGTATTCTTTTCCGAATACCAAAAACGTCTTTATGTGAAACATCTTTATACGCTTTTACTCTTTCTCTTCATTAGAGTATGGTCTGTCAACCTCACAAAGTGTTGGTATGTCAAGCTTAGTTGTCAAGTTTAGTAATCAAAACTCGGCCGTTTGAAACACACATACATAAAGAATTCATTAGGTTAGTCAAGACGCGCGATTGAGTTAGGTTTAGAGTCACTGCTTGAAGACACGAAGAAGATTGAAGAAAAACGATGATATTCGCCTTTTCTTTCAATATGTTAGTGATCTAAATAAAATAATTTCTTTTATATTTTACCCTCGTGCTACAAAAATAAATATAATTTAATGCTTGTGTTTTAACATTATGGCTTGATCACTTGTTGATCAAAGTGTCTTAAAAAATAAATCCACGATACTGCTTGCGGTATTTGCTGTTATAGTTATGGCATTGATATGATAAGTGTTTTCTTCTCTATCCCATCTCTAAGTAATATCATGTTTTTCCTAAAACCTTATGAGTAATATAATAACAATCTATATGATTGTTGTCTTTGTATTCTCAACGAGATTTATATATAATTATGGTGTTGGGAATCTCTGATTTACCTTGTCTATTAATTTAGTTATAGTACATAATACTATGTGATCCGTAATGTTTACGTGTACTAAAGTAATCGAGATTGTGACTTACCCATTTGTTGTGTAGACTCGACGTAATGTTTTTGCGTTCGAAAGCTATGTCTAAGTTTGGCTCGGTTATTCTAGGAATTCAAAGTCATACTTTTTGTACATATGAGATCTAGTATTCCATATAAGCTCTTAGATTTTGAAATCATATTCTTAGTTTTCTTACTTATGAATTTTAAATTTCGAAACCATAATATTGGTTTTGGTAAAGTGTACTTTAATTCCGAAACCATAACTTAGTTTGGCCATAAGCAAAATAAGAGTCAGAAACCTTTTGTTGGTTTTGATCATAAGAAAACTAAAGTTCGAAATAATATTTTGGTGTTATAATAGTAACTTGTAGAGATCGAAACCAAAAGGGGTTTTGACCATGTTGGATCTAAATGTCCGGACCATTGGTTTAGGAAACATATTTTAGTGCGTAAGGACAAAAATGTAAAAATGTCTTTGAGCGCATGGAATCTAGAGTTCGAAACCAAACATTTGTGTTGAACTAAATATGACTTCCTTGTTTCAAAACCTTGCTTTGGTTTTGATAAAAAAGAAATTTAAGTTTCGAAATCAAGTATTGGTTTTGATATGTGGAATCTAGGTTTTGAAACCATAACTTTGGTTTTATCATATGTACACTACAATTAGAAACCTAGCTTTTGGGTTTTGCTAAACAAGATGTTAAATTCGAAACCTAACTTTGGTTTCTCGGGAAAAGTATTTAGAGTTCAAACTCTACCTTTTTGAAGTGTTCTAAAACGAATCATAAATGAAACGTAAGCTTGATGTTTGTTAATTTTATCTACAACTTTGGTTCGATACGTCACTATTAAAAATATTGTCTCGCTCACACTTGTAGACATTTTCAATCACCACCATGAGTGTTAATAGTGATCTTCGTATCGATTTAAATATTACATGTGCAAACATACAATTGAGTATTTATGCTTGCGTTCGAATTGAATTCTTGGATATCATTAACGCGATCATCTATTGGAACCAAGAATTCGTGTGGTAGAACACTGCTATAAATCGTGAATCATATATTGTACTTTAATGTTATATTATCTATTGTATGATTCGAAATGCCCTAAACTCGTGTCTTGAACATGGTTCACTCTCCTTAACACTCGAGACTTAGTTCATAATTAACATTTGTTGTTTTGACGTTGAACTGCATTGGACTTGATCCCACGTACACCTAGGCAAAGACTTTTCTTCTCAAGTACACCTCAGGAATGTTAGTGTTGACATTTCAAAGCTTATGTCGCTATAATGAACTAACTTGAAAGTTAACAATATCTTAAGATGACTTTCGAATTTTGGAAAATGAATTAGAAATGTAACTCTTATCCGAGAGAGCATATCTAATAAGCACTATATTGTAAACCGAAGTGAGCCTAGTAGCCGAGCGTATCAAATAATCATACTGCGGCTCACGTTCCTTTAAAAGAGCAAAAACCTTTTGATATGCAATAGCAGTAGTAAGCATCATGTATGTGGAGTTCCACCTAGTATTACAACCAAGGGCTAACTTCTTTACACATGCAATATTCAATTAACGGGAAACCTCTTCAAATTTTTCAACGCGTTTTGGCGTTTCTTTCCATAAAGCAACACTTTCACGAACTAACGTAATAGCCCCTTAATCCCTTCTAACCCACTCTTTACTATTAGAGCTAGGATGTGTGCACTACAACGCATGTGAAATAAATCCCCACCCAATATCAATGAACTACTTGATAATTTATCCTTAAGAAGTTCAATCATGCAATCATTAGTGGTGCAATTATCTACAGTAAGAGTAGATACTTTACCATCAATGTTCCAGTCTAGCAAACAATCCATCAATGCAGTTGCGAGGACTTCAGCCGTGTGCGGACATGGAACGTACATAAACCTAATGCACAAGAATTAACATTAGATGAAAAATAGATCAAACATACTGCAGGAGACATTAAAATTATATGAAAATCATTGGTTCATGAAAATTTGTGGTCCTGTATATCAATAGCTCTTGAAAATTAACATTGATGAAGAATGATAACTAACTAATTAATACAAATATGAAGCTGAGTTCACTAACTTTAGTGGGAAATCAAACAGTTAACCACATACTAAAAAGAAAACATTTGCATACTGCACCAAACAATAACGCAAACAACAACGAGCATAACTAGTAAGCATAAATAATCTATATACATGATAATTCGACTTTGCAAGATCCATGAATCATCGATAAAGTGAGCCGTTATGACCATATATCCTTTCTTTTGCTTACTTGTCCACATATCAGTTGTTAATGCGATCTTACCTTGATGTTTCGCTAGTACCTCCATTGGTTTAACTTTTTCTTCATCATAGATTTTGAGAATGTCCCTTCTAATTGTGCTCCGGGAAACCACCTTAAATAATGGTTGGAGTGCATTTGAATATCTTCTAAATCCTGCATGTTCAACTATAGAAAGAGGATATTCATGGATAATTATCATGTAGGCAAGCTCCTTCCTAGTAACATCTTGATCAAATTATATGTGCTAAGTTGGCTCTTCCCATCATTTTTTCGAATCGAAGTTATTATTGACTGCCTTATGTCTTTTTGTCAGATCATAGGACATCGTTTCAAGTGTTCATGTAAATGTTTTGTCCCATTCGTGTATTTTCCTCCTAAGTCTTTCTTGCAATGATTGCAAATCGCCTTGACTTCCCCATTTATCTTTTTCTTTTCAAAGTCATTCCACACTTTGGATCTTTGCTTTCCTGAGCCTTGGTTGACAGTTTCACTTTCGGTGTTGTCGCAATCAACTTCATTTGCAGGTAAACTTTGACCTTGGACTTGGGCATCTGTAGTAGGAGTTGTCTGAACATGGTGTTGAGACTGTTCGGTTTCACCTTGAGTTGATATGGGTATCATTTTGATACCACTGCTAAAATACATGAAATGAAATAATGTAAATTAAATTCATAGATGTATTCGGTGTACTAACAACTATCGACTTGATCATAAAATAAAGTGTAGCTTATGCGTATGGATCGATTGAATATAAATAGATCGATCTATACACTTAAAACTTAAGCAAATAGAACCTTAAGTTAAAAAACTAGTTTGATCTTAATATCAGTGATCGGGTAAAGAATAGTTACACAAAGATTACCTTAACCCTTTTACAATGGTCGATGGAAATGTCTTAATGAGCGGCCGCAATAAAAAACATTAAAAGAAAAAGATGTGTATATTCTTTATATAGCCTAAAACCCTAAAACCCTAGAGGTATTATAAGTACGGGGCAGGTACAGGGTGGGGACTTTGATTGCCATCCCCGCGCCATCCCCTTTTTTTGATTTCGAGTAATCCCCGTACCCATACCCATTCCCATTTGTGCGAGTAAAACCCTACCCAATCGGGGCGGGTACCCACGGGTCCCCGAACCCGTGGGGCAAATGGCCATCCCTAATTACGAGGATGAGAGGATAGTTATACTACTAATCACAATTTCTCTATTCTTACAAAATAGATCTGCACCATGATAACAGAGCTTAACAACAAATTCAACCACACACTCTTTTATAGGGAAAAAAAAGGTTTTAAAAAGCTTTCATATCAATATAATAATTTGTAATGGAGGCCTCTTTGTAACGTGCTTTACCATAATATCTTTTCAAATTTACAAACAAATCAAAAAACTTATGTAAGTTATTTAGCGTTTGTTTGGATCCTTAATTTTGGTGTGGTAGGAGATTTGAGTCCTAAATTTATCATAAATTAGTGTTTGGGTCGTTGACCGTTAGTCAACTAACTCAAGTAACTGTACCGTTAAAGGAGTTAACATTGGCTAGTAACGGTAGTCACAATACTGTACTTATACTCATTTTTTTTTTGATACAACTGTACTTATACTCATTTAAGAACCATTATTTTTCCTTAAAAAAACCGTTATTTTATTTGAGTTACACGGCCAAAAGGGATCCACGTGTCTAGTGGCAGATGTAAACTGGGTTGTGTACTTGTGTTAGTTCTTTCTTCAGGCTTAATTTGCCGCCGATAGAACACAATTCTTCTCAAACACCAGCAGAAAACTTGAAACACAACTATATGACCAGAATCTATCACCCAAGCGTTCCATGGGAGCTCAAAGGCATGTAGATGGTATTTTATTTCATTTAACTTCTTTCGTCAGTTGGAATTGTATGCACACGAATAAACTTGCTAATAAGTGTGCAGATTCTTTAGGTAAGTATGCTCGTAAAGAGCATATTTCATCTAGATAGACTACTGTATCTATATGTCCTAATTTCATTATGTCAGACATTGCTTTTGATAGCTCTTGATTAACAAAGTTGTTTCTTGCATTAAA
>JAJJMA010218812.1:0-11654 GCA_023529015.1 Papaver nudicaule | reverse complement strand
GCTCTACAAAGTCCTCTCGTAATCGTCGTAATTACAGAAAGGAAAACAACTTTGTACAAGCGTAGACAAGATCTGATGTTCCCAATTGGAAGTCGACTAACTTGCAAAAGAATAGTCAATCCAATTCTCTCTCAAGTAATCTTGTTGAGAAAGATGACAAGAAAGATCCTATTGCTCCTAAGACCACACAAATGTGGATACCAAAGAATATCGGTAGAGCAATAAATGCCAAAGGGAATGATCGCCCCAGTGAGGCTACCCAGAGAGAATTCATGGAAAATATTGTGTAACTTAACCAAAAAATGCTTGGTATGATGCAATCACAACATGAGATGCTTGGGTTACTGGTGAAAACAGAAAAAAGGGAAAAGCAAAAAACTCTAAGCCGAAAGCTACTTCTGGTGAAAAATCCAGTGATGTAGGAGATCTTGTTTTAACCACCAAAGGTGAACAAGAAACACAACTTGATTGTGTTTGTGCTGCCTCACCATGTAGTGCCCTTCGATTGATACGGTGAGGTAAAGCACAAGAATAGGGCACAAACCCAGTTGGAGATTACATAAAGGTATGTTGTTTACATTGATCAAGTTAATATTCATTTGGTTAAAGGCTGTCAAATCCTTGAATATGAATATGTATCTTTCATGCTTCTCTAACTCAACTTGGTTTTAAGAGTTCTTAAATATACAAGTTGCAAACAAAGTCTATGACTTTTGTTTTGAACAAATAGTGAATCCTACCGACATGACATTCTTGTTATGTTAGTATACTTTCTTGGTGTACTACGGTTATAGGATCATTATAAGTTAGATTCAATACTCTTTCCATTGCAATGGTTTTCTTGTAAATCAACGTAGGAGAATGGTGAATCTAAGGAGTTATACTGTGTTTTTACCTGTAAAAACAATGCACCGTCTCTGGGTACTTTCGTAGTGCTCGAGATCAAAGTCGAACAAGACGAGCCTAAACCAAGTCAATGGTCGTTCACGTCTTGCTTCGGTCACAGAGAGGATAGAGGTTGGTCTAGGGAGGGAAACAGCGAAGAAACTTGAGATCAGGTTGAAGATGTGTTTTGGGTATAAGAGTTCAAGATCTCCGTCGTGAATTCGACTGGAAATATCCAAGGCTAGAAGTATGTTGGGTTACTCAAGTGTGTTTCTGAGGTTCTGGTTGAAGATATTCTTCTTCTCTGTTGTGTGTTCTGTATTATATGTTCCTTTTCTGGAAAAGATGTTCTGCCTTGGAAGATAGAGGAGGCCTCTATTTATAGTTTTGAACTCACCCTGATCTCTCGACATAGAAGGTGGAAGTCGTGGAAGAATGGGGGAGTGGAGGACATGAGTTGGTTTCTGTAACTGCCTGAGTTGTGTAGAACATGTCCACTCGCGCCATCTTCTCGTAACTGTCCACTATCTCCATCAGTTTCTTTCAACTGTCGTAGACCGCCAGACCAATACCCCTAAAGTTTTCCCCCCATGTGATGTTTTGATGTCTCGAGTGATACGCGGATATTGCGTAGTTGAGTTGAGTAGAGTAGAGTCGTGTGACTAATTGTCGCAACCAACATGAGTGTAGTGCCTCCGGGACACGAGTATAGGAGTGGCCTTGGTTGTTGGCCAAAACCAGGAGTGCATAGCACCATAGCCCAGGAGGCTACGGCCTTGGCCTTTTGCCAAGGCCAAGTTTCAAAGCGCCTTGGCGCTAGTTCCATCACAGTGGCGCCATGGCTCATGGCGCCAATGCCAACTTGTTGTGACGTCATGGCTCATGGCGCCAAGGCCAACTTGTTGTGGCGCCATGGCTCATGGCGCCAAGGCCAACTCGTTCGTGGCCATATTCCGTGTCACGGCCTTGGCCTTTGGCCAAGGCTAAGTAGGTTTGTGGCGTCCTGCGCCATGGTTCATGGTGCCATGCTATGTGGCGTTGTGGCTTTGGCATCTGGCCAAGGTCGACTTTGTAGCAACCTGTGCTTTAGTCGTGGTGTGTGTGCTTACGCTACAACACACTTGAAGTCATGGCGTGTTTATCCATGGTATGCTAGACCATCCTGAACTTGGGATTAGGTCTGTTTAAGCCTGTTTAGGCTGTTATATGCCTCTCAGAGAGCTCTGGACCGGCCTGGAGCTTCAATATTCCTGAGATTTGCATCAAGACTCGTATGTTGAATCGTATTAAGAGGAAATCCATGAGGATACATCTCTGTTAACTCTTCACCGTATACCATTAAGTGATCTGGTTCTGATATCGAGATAGATGTCGACATGAAGCAGATCAATGGGTTTAATATGTTGGTGAGATTATTAGTACTGCACTATGATATTACCCTCTCCACCGGAGTTATAATAGAGAGCTCATAGAGAGTTTATCCAGCTCATGGAATGGGTTGCATTCTGAGCTATAGAGATGAGCCTGAATAGGCGATTGCCTTTAATAAGGCGTGGTTTCGAGAGTGTTTTGAAAATCTTGTCCCTCTCTCATTTTTCACCATCTACATACTCTATTTGAGTATGTTGGATTATAGCTCAGGATGTAACCACATCTAAGTACGGAAATTGGCTCAACCCAAGTACTTTGAGCGGATCCCGTTAAACCCTAACTTGAGGCCAGGCGGTTCACGAACCGGTTCATGTACAGTGGCACCGAATTTTCCTCATGTGTCTCAAAACATCAATCTGTACACGTACATGTACGCGTACCTCGGATCCGATGTTTTCGACCTGAATCTGAAGTCCAGACGGTTCACGAACCGTTTGGGGTAAATATTTTCGGATATTTACGCGGTTTTTAACAGAGACTCCTGGAACTCTTAAATACGTGGATTCGATCTTAAAAGAGAATATCTTATGCGATCCAACGTAATCTTTGTTCCAAGGAAAACTTTATTCACACTTATTGGTGAAACTCCATGTGAAAAAGTTAATCCTTTACTCAAAGAATAAACCAACCCTTGTTGACACAAGTTTTGTATCTTAGAGGGCCATACGTGATCTTCCCGATCATGATGTGGGTATTGCCAACATGAATTTATTCATTGATATCTTAGTGATGATTATATTATCAAAGTCATGGATATCACAAAAGTTATATTACCTTCTTGTTTTAAGAAGAGAAGACTTTTTGTGATTGTACTCTTATTCCTTAGAAAATGGCTAGGAAAAGTGATTATCAACAAAGAAAACTAGATACATTAAATTGTTTGTCCAAGTTAGGCTTTGTAGTTGCTTATTATTGAATAACACCCGATGGGGGAGAGTTCTTAAATTAGCTTGCGTTTAATAACAAATCTTTTTTGGGAGCGTGGATGTGGAATATTAGGAGAAAAGTGAATCTATATTTCTCCAAAGATGAATCAACTTCGAAATCCTCGTTCTGATTTCCTAGTTATGTCATCTTAAACTTGATATGCGAGTACATCCTTGACTTGACTATCTCTATAGGCTTGAAACCTTAAGTCTCAACTAGTTTGTCATATTTTTGTGACAAATAGGGGAAGAATACATATGGTTTCTTGTTCTAGTGGTTCATAACCATAGGGGAGAACACCGTATCGCTTACTTATGTACTTTTTTGAAAGTATCAAGTAAGGGGGAGTGAATATTGGGCTTCATACCAATCTGGAAAAAAGAGGTATAAAGATTAAGGGAGAGCTTTGTATCAAGAATGAGTAGAATCACTTTATAAGTTTTGGTACACGGACTTTAAAGTTGCTCTGATTCTTACTCTTTTCACAAACAACATGTGGGATTAGCATATTAACCCATGTAAGCTCGAGCGTACCTTTCTGGTTGTTTGAGCTGGATATGTTGTGGTGTTGTCTACGAATTTTTCAACTGGAGTTAAACGAACACATCAAGACTCGAAGGAGAAGTTGAAGAATTCAAGAAATCAAGATGCATCTGGGTTATATCTTTATTGTATATCTTTTGAATCCATATGTAAATTGGTTTTGTAAATAAAATTGACAAAGGGGGAGATTGTTAGGGCATTGTCCGGTCAAACCCACTAGCGTTGTTATGCCAAGCTGGTTGTCAATTTTAGGTGTCAAAACATAATTCTTGATTTAGCCTACTAAAGGTTTACTTCGTACTAGGATAGAGGTAGTAGAGTTTAAGGTCAATCTCCACCCTTTGAAGACGAAGATGAAGAACACACGAAGATATCATCAAGGACTTCATCAACAAAGGTTAGTAAAGATTGAATTTTCCTTGAACTTGTACGAGTAGAAAATCTGCATAGGTACTCAAGGAGCCATATCCATCAGATCTACTCATACATACAGTAGTTTAGTTGAGATTCAATGGTGCGAAGACCACAAGAACAATACCGAAGGTAGTCAGAACAGTAATTGAAGACTGAAAATATATAACATCAAAGGCTAAATGTATAAATATTTATCTGTATTCCAATGTTGAGATTACATGAATATAACCCTAAGGAACCAGAGGAGATACAGACCTAATCTCCTTCTTGCCGCTTAGGTTTAACCCAAAGAGAATCCAACCCTTACAATGTTTTCCAAGCTCGCCTTATATAGGCCGAGCTTGGGTGGTTTACAGCTAATAAAGACAGAAGACTCAATCGTGGTGGTGTCAGTCCCTGTCGAGTAAAGCGGTGACGCTCCGAAGTTGATTCCTGGTCTTCGGCCCCCTCGCCGTGGTACGAATCCTTTCCTTTCGAGTATTCTCCTTCGTTCATGTGTGACCTCTTCTTTGGGCTAGTCCGAGGTTTCACCGCTGATCCTCTCGAAGTGGTTAGGCTTCTTGGATGCGAGATACGTGTTCCGAGGGGTTTTTACCCCTACAGTTTGCCTATTTTCTTATCCAAAGGTCGAAGAGGTTTGGAGAAGAAAACCCTTGTCGTTGCGCCTTCTTCGACACGTGTCCTCGTCTTAATTTCTAACTGACACACGTAACTTCGTGTGCTTTTCGAAACCTTTACCTTTCTTTGACCTGTCACCTGCTGTATCGGTTTTATCTTTTTCCTATTTAAATTTGTTTTCTGTCGTCTCTTCTTCCCTCTCTCTTTTCTTCTCTTTACTTCTTTCCGAAGTGGTTGAATCTCTTTCTTCTGTGTTTCCTCAGATCATGGTGGGTTTTCGAATTTTATCTCTATCGCTTTAGTTTGATTCCTCGTTTTTCATTCCTTTTTTAACTTTCTTTTTCCGCTGCAGGTTTCTGCCGGTGCCTCTGCAAACGCTTCTTCAGATGCTTCTCCTGCTAAGGTGCTACCTTACAAAATGGTGGATCCTCAGAAGATCGGTTGGGAAGAAAGGGCGCGCATTTACGGATTTGATTCATCTCTTTTTTCTTACGAAAGTTTGGGTAGGGCGATTCTATCCCCAGAGCTTCTTTCTTCTCATAAGTGCGGCAGCAGAAGATTAATCGTTTCCGGCGAACAACTCGGCGCCGGTCTTCCTATACCTTTGTACAATCCGTACAATCCTCTTTTCTATGAAATTTACTCCAAAATCAATCCTCCCTGTGGAGTGATGCAGTTAAATGGAAACTCTATTCGAGTCATTAGTGAATGGTTCGCTCGCTCGGAGGGTAGGTCGTATTATTATGAGAAGCTTCTCGAAGAACTCAAACATCCTCCCGAGTTTTGGTTCGCCGATAATTTCTTCAATTACTACAAGGTAGAGAAGTCTTTGCTTAAAGAGAAGCCTCCTTGGAGTGTGAGCTTAGGTAAAATTCCCGTTTCTTCTCACGCCCTTGGTGACGTTGATCTTTCGGGATCTAAAACGAATACACTTATTCGCCATTCTAGCGATGAGGTGTGGTTTTCAAAACCTGTACTCATCGAAGGGCCTGTCCTCTATGGCTACGAGGACAAAGAGGGGAGTATTGAGCGTAAGAAATTTGAAGAGGGGCATAATTTCCCTGTTGTTAATTTCTATGATATTTTCTTCTCCGAGGTGGAGCGTGTCAAGTCTCGAGAAAAGATTGCTCAAGCCAAACTGAAGGTAAGGTGTAATTTGAAATTTCTTTATTTATTCTTCTTTTAGGGATTATTCTCATTCATGCTTTGTTTTTTCAGAAAATGGAGCAAGCGAAGGCGAAAAGCCAGAGAGTTTCAGACAAAAGCGATGCTCCGAAGAAGAGAAAAAGATCTTCGAAGTCGGCGCCTGCTGGGAAGGGGGAAATTGGTCAGGTGATAAACACTTCCTGCCTCAGCTACGCGATAGGTATGGATATTTGCCTCTGTTTAGAACCTGATAAATTGGCTGCTTGTCAGCAGAGTGGTGTATTGACCGGTGATGGTGACGCTGCGAATGTTACCTTGTGCGACCCGAATCGAAAAAGGGGGAAAACTGTGGCTACGAAGAAGAAAGGCGCGAAGGCAATTAGTCCTGCGACCGAAGCTGTTATCCGAAGCCAAACCGGTCCGACTACCGTTCTTTTGGGAGAGGTGGATGATGAGGAGACCGAAGATGAAGTGTCTCCAACCTTGAGGAGATTAAAGAGGGGGGAGAATCCTAATCATGAAGCAGTTGGGATGCCGAACTCCCAAATTGCGGTACCCTCGCAGGGGCGTTCTTCTTCTGCTAGTGATGTCTCCCATTCTGATCAACCAGAAATGAATTTTAATGAGCATGGATCCAATATTGGTGCTTCTTTGGGTTTTCCAACATCAGTTATTGTGAATGTTCCTTCGATTCCTAGTGCCTTCGCTCAGCAGTCGTGCTTAGGTCCCGAGAGTCAGACTTTTGTAGAACCGAACTCTTGTCGTAGTCCACATGCTGATGATCTAGCTAGTCTTTTGAGAGCGCACTCGATGGATCCTCAAAATCACCCTTTGGACCCTTCCGTGTCTGGATTTCTTGCCCGAGTGTTTTCCGGCTCTTTGGACAAAAATTCTATTGCCTCTGCGGTTGCTTATCATCAATCATTCGTAGAAGCTGTGAGTTTATTGCTTGGCTGTTTTTGCCCGTATGCATGTTTTTGTATGTTGTTTGTTGATTTTGTTATTTTCCTTGTTTTCAGCAAAAATATCATGGAAAGTTTTTGCTCGATCTCACTGGTGCCCAAGGTTTGGAGATTTCTCGACTTGGCGGGGACGTTCAGCTTTTACGACAAGAGAAGAGCAGTCTTACGGAAAATGTGAAGGGGTTAGAGAAACGTCTTGAGATTGTCACATCCGAGCGGGATAGCTTTTTACAAAATGTTGATGTTCAAAGAGAGCGAGCTTCGAAACTTGACGAGGAGCTGCGTTTGGCTCGTGGTTTGTGCGAGGAAAAGGATGCCGAGATTTCTTCTTTAAACAACCATATCCGAGGGGAGGCGGATCGCACTTCTTTGTTTAGTCGTGATCATGGCCGATATCTGTTTAGGAAGTTGGGCATGCAACCACCTTATTATTTTGAAGGTTTGAACGATCCAGATGCTTTGCTGGAGTCCGATGAAGATCTTATTTCATCCGACGATGTTGAGTTAGTAATTGCCGAATTGCGAAAAGCGAGGCTTGCAGAGAATTTGCAAGAAGCGAATAATGATGCAGATGATGGGTTGGAGATTGAAGGTGATGGTTCTGTTATTTTGAAGCAAAAGGAGAGTTATGTTTTTGATTTCCAGAGATTGAGTACCGCTGATGAAATCGTCAGTGGGGAGCCAGAAGGTAATGGAAGTTGTAATGAGAGGGCGAGGGTAGATGACGAGCTTTCTGGCGATGAGCCGAAGGAGGTTGGTTTCATTGATGCCTCTGGTAAATGTTCCGAGGTTGATGTCGGAGTTCAAGATTTAGTGGATGAGTTTAGTGGCGGAATGGATTCCGGGGTTTCGCCTTCGTTTATGAAGAATAGTAGCGATCCTGTGACTTCGCCCCAAGGGAATCCCTAGGATATTTTTTGTAATTCCAATTGTGCTGTATGGAAGGACTTGTAAAATAGGGAGTGTGTTCCCTCTTTCAACTTTTGATTTCCTGTTGCTATTTTGTGTACTGAATATCGTGTTTGTGTACTTGTTTCTTTTCTTTATCCCTTGATGCTATCCCTTTTTTTTTGTTATCGCCGCCTTTTGCTTTGTTGTTTATTGACTCTGGTTTGAAAGTATTGTTTGTAAATGGCTCGTATAGCTTCTCGAGGTGCAACTTCGGGGCTTACTTCGATGTAGGAGAAAGTGACCAAGCTAGTGGGGGCGTACGGATCACCCTTCCCAAAGGCTTTGAGTTACTCGCACTGGTTTCAAGCAAACACTGGCTATTGATGGCGTAGGTATCCGTGTTGCCTTAATACGTTAGGTAGGTGCCGAAGATATTTAATTATCTTCCTCGGAGGGTATGGTGGTACCCATGCTACCTTTTGCCTAAGTAAATGTAGGAACTTGGAATGGATACCCCGCTTCTCAATAATAAAGTAACACGATAGGGGAGTGCCGGTCAAGGCTGGAGCTTAGACATGGTACTTTTCTCTTATCGCGGCCTAAAGTTCGACCCCTCCAAATTTTTAACACCTCCCCCCCTTTTGAGGCTTGAATTTTTATAGGGGGTCCCTCAGCTGCGTACTTCGCTGCTGGTTTTGAAGACGAAGTAGCTGCTTCGGGGTTCCATCTTCCTCTATAAGTAGATGTTAATCCCATTTATCGTCCCCTCGGCGCCCGAGAACGTGAAGTCCTCGTGGCCGTTTGGTAGTGAGTACTATTGCATCATCAGCTTTTTGGCCTTGATTCAAAGTGTTCACCGCTAACGGGGTGTCTTGTGGGTAGAGGACCGCGCCATATAATTCGTAGGGCCCTTACGAATTATACGAGCATCAGCTCTGTGCCTTCTAAACGAGGTCTTTTCGTTCGATGGCGTTTTTTGCCTCGGCGTTTACAGCCTTTTTCGTTCGATGGCATTTTTTGCCTCGGCGTTTACAGCCTTTTTCATTCGATGTTGTTGCTCATCCTGTCATGAGCCGGGGCTTAATTTTGATTGAGGCTGCATTCAAAAGATGCAATTATTACTTCTTTCCCTGAATATTATTACTTGTATGAGGATTCTCTTTCTTAGATGAAGCGCTTTATGTCTTTCCCTGCTGTTGGGGCCTTTGGTTCCTGGCCTGCGTGAGACTCTCTAGTTGTTTTTGGTCCAGCCCGGATATGTTCTTGTTTAGATATTTCTGCCTTAGTTCGGTTCTTCACTGTTACTTCGGAGTCTCGACTGCTTCCTGTTGCCATGGTGTTGATTGAATCTGTTGCATGCTTTTCTTGCTGCTTTAGTTATGAATTTTCTTATGCTTTCATCTGAGATTCTTGGGTGTCTTTTGCCGTGCATGGTGGTGACCGAAGACGGTACCCTGTTTCGTGGTTCGTGTTTGCCTATCTTTTTCCTGGTGCCGATTTTTGTGTGCCGAGTTTTTGACCTTGTCGCCGGTGCTTTTATTTTATTGTAGGCTTCGTCCTCGGCCGTACTTCGTTGCCTTGCTACTTATTTATGTTACCCTCGGCAACGTGTATTTGTTTTAAGATTATTTTTGGCTTTACTAGTTTCCTGATGTTAAGGTTGCCACGTGGATGTTAGCAGTTTTGAATGGTGATGTCAGTTGGTCTTTCTATGGTTTGGAATTTTGAATGGTAACGTGGGGATTTGCAAAAGGTGCGGATACTTTATTGGATAACGTATAGTTATTGCGTTTTGAAGTATTGGTGCGTTATTCAAGGGAATCAGAGTTGTAACGTCTGTCCCTTGATTAGACTCGTCGATTAGGTGGTTCCCTGAACTTTATTATAAAAGGCGGAGTATTCTTTTGCTCTTATCAGCAACCGCTTGTCTGATTTTTTGTTTTTCATCTCTTTTCCTTCCCTTTGCGTGTCCTATCGTCTTTTGAAGAAGAAATGGCTGACAGAGGTAAAGCTCCAATGGAGGAAGGGAGCAATGAGATAGATCAAAGAAGCCGGAGGGAACAGATTCGCATGATAATGGAAATGGAAACCGATTTCCTTAATGCTAGTTCTTCTAAAAGGGAAAGCAATCCTGACAAGGTGATTCGCCTGTTTGGTAATCTTATTGAGAGTGATGAGAGAAGAAGGGAGCAGAGGATGAGGGAAGACGGTGGTCCATCTTATGACTGTCGTATGTATGAAACTAGATCGTTTCTTCGCCGCCACAGTGAAGGGATTCTACTGATGCTCAAGGAGGATCTCGCCTTTCCTGGTGATGAAATGAATGTAAAGGCTGAAGTAAAAGAGGAATTTATCGATGTAGGCCCGTCTGTCTCCACTGTCGTTCCTCCGGTTGATGAGCAAGTCGTTGTTGAAGAAGATTTTATTCCAGAGGTTGTTTTCTGGGAGGAGAATGCTGCCGCTATTCCTGCAGATGTTCCCATCATTGATGTGGAACTGCTCGAAGGCCTTGACGAAGATCGGGGTACCGTGGCTGGACGACTTCGGAATAGGCGTAGAAATAGGAGAGGTTGAAATTAGTTTTCTATACCAGTGTCTTCGGAGTATCTTACTTTGTTAGTTATGTTGCTCTTTGCTATCTTATTCTAGAAATTTGCTTTATGTTTCGAATGCGTTTCCCGAATGAATACCTTTGTTAGCCTGTTTATTTACCTGTGTTAATAGGTTGTGTATCGCAAAGTTTTCCTGCATTATTTTATTGCTTCGCTATCTTACTGACATCGAATGGTCGTTGAGTGCGTATGAGTGTGTTATGCTATGTATCCCTAGATATTATTTCCCGAAGGTTTCAGCGAGTGTGCATGCTCTTCGGAGTGTGATATTTTATTTTTCCTTATTCATGATTTAATGCTAGGGTTGTTAGCGTGCGACGCCGATTGTTCTTCGGTGAATCTGTGTATACTCTTTCGCTTCCCTCGCTCGAAGTTCCTCGGACCTTCTTCGGAGGAATTTAGATGAACTAATATCTGTCAGTTATACCCTTATCTCGTGCGTTGATTCGGTAATTAGTTATTTCTAGGTGGTTCTTCCAGTTGTAGCGAAATTTTAGGCTCTTGAGTATGTTCCCTCGGTCTTGTTGTGTAGGATTTTCGCGTGGCCCTAGATATATATTTTCGGAGCTGCTATTGGCTAATTCCTATAGTTAGATACTTCTTTTTCCACGCGAACGGCTCATGGTGACTATTACAGTGTGTTATGATCGTTGGGTGGGTTCGCACATCGCGATTTTTTTTTTTTTTTTGTGCGTTCCTCGTGTCTTTTTTATTTTCTGTATGTTTCTTCGGAGCCTCTTTGGACCATATTGCTGTCTTGATCGAAAAACATTTTTCCTGATGGTTTTATTAAAGCATCTTTGGATATCATGAAATTTAAAAAACCCTAAAATAAGTTTGCGTATATCTTTTCAGTTGTTTTCTTATAGCTAGCCGCCGCTTTGAAAAGTATTAAGGTTGAAAACTAACTCCCATTTCTATGCTAATTTTGCCTTGTCAAAGTTTTAAGAACCCTCAACGGATGACTTTATCACCTGATGCTGTGCTCAAAAAACTCTTAAACATGCCAAAGCCTTTAAGGTCATTTAGATGCTCAAGGTACAGGAGCTTCTTTTTGAGAAAAACAAGCTTTTGAAAATCTTTTGAGAAGACAAGAAAATATGCTAAAAATTTGAAAACCCGAAAAATCACAGGCAAACCCTAAGTTGTTTTAATCCTCCCTGTTTCTAGCGCCAAACTGTACGAGTAGAAAATCTGCATAGGTACTCAAGGAGCCATATCCATC
>JAJJMA010218786.1:4740-22309 GCA_023529015.1 Papaver nudicaule | reverse complement strand
TAGAATAGTACAGCCCAAAGTACACCCAGCACAGAACAGCCAATAACCAGCTAATGATAATAAGCCTGCACATCAAATTAGGAAATATACATGAGTTGTCCGAACCGAAGATTCACCAACCACTTGGAGTATATAAATTGCAGATGCATTAAGAGTTATACTGTGCTTGAGTCTTATTTACATGTAAATTGCTCGGCGGAACTTCAGAATTCCAGTAACTGATTACAAGATAACTTCAGAGTTAAACAACGACCTTTTGAAATCAATTGATAAACTTGTTGCTTCTCAAATGAATGGAATTAGTATTTATGTACTTACCAGACAACGCAATGAGGGCAACTAGGTTGAGTGTGATAACTATGGTGGTTGTTATGTACCTGAAACATAGAAACTTATTGGTGAGAGGATATCAAGTGTATCATAACCTAGATTTCCATATGATCTAAGATGTAATTGTTCCAGTACTCAAATAGATGTTTATTGGAAGTAACATGATATTTAGTTTTTTAACGTAGATCGTCAAACTTATGTGGATACCTGCAAATTTACATAATACCGAGACCCTTTTCAGTCATATCTCTGTTCTTCTTAGCTTGTCTTCTTATTGCTGCAGCTTCATTATCAAGCTTTCCAGTTGTAGAGTTGGGGAATCCAATTGTTTCAGTTTTTATTTTCAATTGTTCCTAGGTTCTCTGGTATGTTTGGCATTACTTCTGTTACATAGCATATTGTGTCTGATGTTCCATCGTATCTACAGTAATATGCATTATTGTCTTTGCTTTTGAATGAAATTTCGAGCTTCCGTCCAGAACGACTCCTGAAGCAGCACTTTAGACAAATAGCAGGTAAGAATGAAGTATCACAATTTCACTAGGTGTATGACAAGGAAGTGACAGTTGGGTCTTTGTTCAAATACTTGAAGGAGAACTTACATGGCTAAAACTGTTAGACAAGTGCCCAAGATAATTGGCCATAGAGAACAATGTCTACAACTACAGTGGAATTGTCTTTTCTTGGACTCTGCTGTATTCTTAGTCTTACAGCATAGAGTTGTAGAAAGTAAAACCAATCCATACACCAAACCGGCTAGAATCCCAAACACTGCAATTGCATATCCATAGATCCCTGTAAATAGAGTAGACCGGAAAGGGAAAAATATACTGGTCAATTTCAATTGGACTAGTGGGACAATTGGTGAATACTGGATAAAATATGGCCTAATTGGCTCACACTGAATTCTGGAAATTGAGTCTGTTCTGCAAAAAAGCTTTAGAAAGGACACAGAGCTTACACTCCAATAATGCTCAATTTTAATGTCCAAGCCCGCCTCTATATTTCTTGAATTTGTTCAGAGGACCAACCTGACAGTGTCACCAAATCCCTCTCTACTGTTATTTCGTGCAAATCGCCTGACCAAATGAAAAATGCAAACAGAGAAATGGTGGTGTTAGTACTAAAGATGATTAGTCAATAAGGTGCTGGTTTCAACTAAAATATTGGCTGGTTACTTGAGCATGATTTATAAAAGGGGTACTAAGTTTAGTAGGGTATCATTTATATGATATGACGGTCAGAATCGACTGTGAATTTTCTGTTTTATATGCAATGGTACCCTATTACCCCGGAAAGATATGGTACCTTTTTATAGCCTGGTTAAATTTGGTCACATAAGGGAGTATTTGGTCCCATTGAATAAGTTAAAATAGGGATGTTTTGAAGTAAAATTATAAAAACCCCTAATAAAAAAAAGGATTGTTTTACCCTTTCTCCATTAGTTGCTAATTAGTTGATTAAATTCTAAACAAGATTATTTAGTTTTAATTCATAATCAGTCTATGTTTATATGAAAATCACCCAATTTTATTTTACCAAAATCTTGAATTTGAACAACTCATAATCAGTCTATGTATATAGACACATAAGCCGATTATGTTTGTGTTTTTGAACAATCGGTATACATTGGTAATATAATACGTCGATTATTGTTAATCTACCCAGAAATTTAAATAAATCAATCGGTGCACATATACACATTTATTGGCCGATTACAGTCTTTCAAGCTAAAAATTCTTGTAGGATAATCGGTGTAAATTAACAAATATAAAGGACGGTTATGCACAAAAAAAAATAGACAGGAGATTCAGATCGGTGTATCTCAACACAAACATATAATGATTCATGAAAATGGACTTTTCATGAAGTCAATAATCGGTATTGGAAACCAAATTTACTGAACGATTATATCCTCTGACAATTTTTGGAGTAAATTTGCCAGAGAATCGTTTGATCTATACACCAACATAAACCGATTCTGGCCATAAAACTGACAGAAATCTAAGGACACAAGCTTCATTCATTCACATAAACTAGCAACCAGAGTTCAAATCCTACACAAACATACCAAATAAGCTTCAAGTCGACACGGCCAAAGTTAAACAACATAACCAACAGGTTTTAAGTCAACATAACCAAAGATAAAAAGGGTTTTCGAACTATTTAGAGTTTAACCACGACCACGACCTCTTCGACCACCGTGACCTCCACGAGCTACTACTAGCACCTCAAGCTTTTTTAGCTGGTAGTGTTTCTTGTGTAGCCTCACCATTGCGACCACCGCGACCTCAACGACCACCACCACCACCACCATCACGTTGTCGTTTAGGTCGTGGTTCTTGTGCAGCCTCGTGAGCACTGCTTGTTGTGCCTCCATTCCCCCTTGTCTTGCGCTTTGGCCTCTCCGGTGCTCCTCGTCTTATATTCTCCAGGTTCAACAATTGTTCAAGAGCTTTCTCACAAATCCCCTTAGTCATTTTATCATCAAATCCTTTTGCAATTCTCGTCTAGAACTCCTTGATCATTTTTGCGACTCGAGGTCTCTGTTTTGATTCATACGACATACACTAAGTACATATATACATAATGATTCAAGTTAATAGGACACAAGCGAATACTTACATATAAATCGATGGCTTGTGTGGGTCATCAAACAACCTTCTTTTTTCAATGGGTATGACACGAGGATGGGAAATCCCGTTGAACCACTGTCGACCCAATCATTCGGAAAAAGAGGAGCTTCAAGTTCAACCAAATGCTCACATATGTTGTCCCAATATTCAGATGTACTAGGAGGTATGTGCACAACGTTAATTGAACTAGCATATGCGAGACTTTTTTTTTGTATCTAATTCACCCAATCCGAGATCTTCTTCGTTTGGTATATTTTGTACACCACCATATTGACGAGCCACTCTCGTTGGATTGTAGAAAACATATCTGGTGGGGTGAAACAATGGACCAAAATACCTTTGTAAGCATCTATGAACACTCTTTCCTTGTTCTCTTCTTTCAATGTAAGGATCGAAAACAACTTTCTCGACAAGCAAGTTGTCCAATCTAGTCATAATATCAATCAAATCTTGCTTAGACTTTGAGGGCTTAATTGTTATACATGCATTTGCTTCCTAGATAGTGAGGACCTTCACCCTTTTCCCTTTTAGGGTTCTCCTCCGCCCTTTCGGTAAACTCTGGGAAGTGCAAATATATGAACGCCTACAAGTGAAACATGGGAGTATAAGATACTAAATATACTACCACAAATAAGATGACGACAACTGAATCTACTTGGATTACCTAAAGTAGAGACATATGCCCTCCAATTTGATCCTAGTGCACCTGGAAGATTTTCTCATCTCATTCAACAAGTATGCAAGACACGCAGTGCCCCATGAGATCTAATTCAACTTATCCAAGTCAGCCAAAAACTGCACATAGGTGGCATTCACCCGAGAACCAGGTGTGTCAGGGAATATGACACTCCCCAAGATGTAGAGAATGTATGCAGTGGTTGTTGCAGTGACCCACTTGTCGTCCAACTTACCCTGCTCATGAATCTGCAGAATCCCCTTGAATTGGTCACTTAGAGATTTCAAATGGAATATCTTCTGTCTTTGGTTTCCAGATTTCATCTCTGAATCAGTCTTCGTCGTGTCCTAACCCCATTTGGCTTTGGTAAAAGCATAGATAAGCTTCCAATCAAGGTCCTTGGCGAAGGCGGAGTCCTCAGAGATGCCTTCCAGTCCTTGAGGAAGTCCATGTCCTTGGTGAAGCCGGTGCTCCTAACTGATTTTTCTTCAATGTTGAGACCTGTTATCGCATGAGCATCATCAGGAGTGATGGTCTCCTCGCCAAAAATGAAGTGCATAGAATCCGTCTCCGCATAATACCTCTCAACGAAGTCAGAAACAAGTGGTTTGTCATATCCAAGTTGGGAATTGGCAATGGAAGGATACAACCCCGACTTCTTGACGATATCGACCACTTGAGGGGCTTCACCGCTAGCTAAACACTTCTCCAATGCGTTTGGATTCTCTGGGCGTGCACCTTCCCTTTCCAAGGGCAATTCACGCATTTTTTTCCGCTTCCGATTGGTGTTTGATAAGACGTATTGCATTTTTTTTCTACTAAACATGTCAATGGTTAATAACATGAAATGGAGTTATCGTGGCTGAATAAATGAAGGTTTGAGATACTTACAATGGTTCTGTAGACAACATTGGCCCAACTCGTCGTGTATCCCCATAAGACATACCATTTATCTTTAGGCAATCTGAGCTCCTCGTCGTCTAGCATCTGCTCTTTAGTTGGCATGTAACTCCTCATTTGTTTCTTAGCCTTCTTTTCTTCTCCACCCTCTTGTCATTCTTCTTCTTCTTCTTCTTCTTCTTTTTCTTCTTCATCTTCATCATCTTCTCCACCCTCTGGTTGTATTGGTTGTTCAGGCGGTACAATTGGTTGTATTAGTTGTTCAGGTGGTACAATTTGAAGCGGAGGAACTACTTCGTCTTCTCGTACAACATTCTCTACATCACCCTCTGGTTATGGTTGATTTTATGGAGCTTCCACCACCGTTACGACAACCAGTGCATCACCTGGTTGTTGTGGAACTACTTATTTTCTTGAGCAACTTGTTCTTGTACACCAACTGGGCCTTTATCTTGTATTTCTTCAACTGCAGGTGGTGTTGTTTCAGGGCTTGGTTCATCGACATTAAGCTTTCTAACAACTTTTCGACTAGCCGCACTCAATGGCATACCACACTCTCGACGGGGACCCAAACTAAGAGGTTTGGTGGCAGGATCTACAACAGGATCTTGTTTCTTCTTTTTTACAAGCTCCTTACCCTTACCCTGGGGTGTGGCGGCCTTCTTATTATCCCTATAACACAAAACAAGAAACAAATTAACAGTTACACAGACAACAATCGGCTCACAAAAGCTACAACATAAACCGATTACCAAACTTAAGAAAAAAAAAGGGTGGACCTTTGTACAAACATAAACCGATTATAATTTCTGGCTCAAAACAATTGGTTTTTCCTTATGTTTATAAGTAACGATTAAGGCTAAAAAAACTTATAGGAAAATCAAGATTTATCAACTAACTTAATCGGCACACAAAATCTAAACCATAAAACGATTATAAAAAGAAGAAATAAACGGTGAACATAACTATGAACATAAACCGATTCTAAATCTTGGCTCAATACAATCGTTTTTTTTTTTCATGGATACAATCAACGATTAAGGCTAAAAAACTTAGGGAATTTTTAGAGTTTTCACTTAACGTAATCGGCTTAAGTAAGACAACATATATACCGATTGAACTATTGTCTCTCGGCTTACTCAACACAAAATATGAAACGATTATCTTGAGACAAGTTCGGAATTCGTTCGTTGATTGTTCATAAAAACTTGTAACGATTGTGCCATAGAATTCGAACAAGAAAATTTCAAATTTTAGAGGGAGATATAATCGGTTTATATGCAATTAAATATAAAACGACTAAAAATAATCAGTTTACAAACCTACATACATATAACGATTGTTGTTTCGTTGTAGTTACAAAAGATGAACACGATGAACAATCTGTTTATCAATATACTAACATTGAACGATTCTGGGAAACAGTTGCGAGCAGTTAGGTTTTAAATCTTCAACTTGGAGTGGAAAATCAACCAAAACTCAAATGGGTTAGTTGAAATACATGATTCTCGTCATAGTTTCTCGTTTATGCTTCTCTTTAAGAGCTTCTTTTTGTTCTCTACTCAATCTCTTCGTCTTTGGCGTCGACGACGAAACTTCGTAAACTTTTTCTATATCGATTCCTGCTTGTTTTAATGTTCTAGGATCCGGTCCTTTGTTCTTCTCTATATTCATCGCGTTTTATAGAAATTAATCGCGATTTTTTTTTGAATCAGTCGATTAATCGACGATGTTTTAGAAATGGAAATGAAGAGGGAGAAGAAGAGGGAGAGGTGAGTACCGGTTGATGCTGTTTTAGAAATGAAATTTGGTTTAAGAGTTTTGGGTTTTAATTAGAGAAGTTATTGTGGGAGCATTTGAATATTTTCAGCGTATTTTAGTTGTCCCATAGCCACCTCTAATGGATGGGCTAATAGTTTCATAGGGCCAAATACTCCCTTATGAGACCAAATTTAGCCAGGTGTTATAATTCGTGTTACTTGAGGGTCAATAACAATAAGAGCACCCTTTTCACCTAAACTCCATTATCTGCTCTGCTAGGTTCTCTTTCTAGCCACTTTCGGAGACCGGACGGTTTATTCTAACTGGGACTCTGGGAGGCTTGAGTTGAGTGTTAGAGGAGTGTAAAAATCAGTATTTCTCAAATGAATTGGGCCGGCTCCTATGGACCTGGCAAACTATCAAGTTTGGCCTGCTCACTATAGACCAAGCAAGAAATCATTTCGGCCGGACAAAGTGGTATTTCTACCACTTTATGAGATTTGATGGAAAATAAATCGATCGATGGAAAAATTATCGACCGATGCAGTTCCATATGTCAATGGTAATTTTATAGTGACGTACGACTTTGCTAGCCCACCTGGCATTGCAAAGAGTTATACTTGCTTGCCCCCATTGGATGGGGCCTTACGAATGTAAGAATGTACGTGTAAAGTTATCCAACTTGTTATGTGTATACAACAGGGATCCAAATTATTCAATTGAGTAGATTTTACACCCACATGTGGATACCCTAATCTTCCTTGTGTGAAAAAATTGTCTAGTTAAATGTGAATTTATCAAGATAAACTAATACTGAAAGTATGTCACGTAGGCACCGACAAACAAAATGGTGAGTAACTACCGAGTTGTATCAGTTTTGCAGTTTGGAACAAAAGAAAATTTGACGTGCGTACTCGAAACCGAATAAAGCTTAGGTTTTGTTTCTCACCTGGTGAAGGCAGGGACGGACCTAGCAAGGGGCTAACGTTGGCTTTAGCACGTCCCTGATTTTCGCCCAAAATAAAATTTAGTAGAGAAAATTTTAGTTAAATTAAATTTTAGCCCATATAATATGTAAAACTTTTCTTTTTATCCCATACTATTTGGGGATAATCTTATTAGGAAGAGTCTGTAATAGTATTACATAGGTTCCTTTATATACAGTTAAGGAAAACCCTAAGTATTTATATGGATCGCACATCTATGGGCCTTAGGCCCTATAACACTCCCCCTTGTGCGGTTCAATTACAAAATTTTATACACAGTGCTCCACATACAGTGCTTCGAATGTAGTTCTTCAAATGTATTGCTTTACTAAAACTTTGACAAGGAAAAACCCGGTGGGACAAAACCTTGAAAAGATAATGAGTATGACGTCTCGAGTCTTGGTAAGCTTCTTTGTTGGAGTTGGTCGTGGTAGGTGACTTCTCTTTTAGCTTCAAATGTATTTCTTCAAATGTAGCTCACTCGTCGATGATCATTGTGTCTAAGTCAATTGCCTCATTAAAACCTTTCCAGGAAAACCCAAAGGGACAAAGCCTGAACTAAGGAAAAAGAGTGCAATATTAAGAATACTTAGAACAAAGTTAAACTCGCACATGTTTCCTCGTTAAAACCTTGGCAACGAAAACCCAGTGGGACAAAACCTTGACGAAGAGAAAAGAGTACAACGCGATAAGTCCAGAAGTACGCCTTTGCTCATGCTGAATAACACTCTTGCTTCTCGCTGGAAGTTGTTAATCGCTTGACATGCTATCGTGTTCATTTCTTTGATTCTGATGCAGTTCACTAATATCCATCCAGTCTTCAAGTCTTCAACATTCAGCATATACGCCAAGTGTAGTTGTTGTCGAATTCTCTCTAAAAACCTTGTCGAGTAACAAAACCCTGTGGGAAAAACTAATCTCGATCGAAGGGAAAAAGAGTACAACACAGTTTCACATTTCGAATCAAAATATGTCGGCATCATATCATTGGATCCTCCCCCTGATGTCGGCATCTCCCCCTGATTTCGTTTGGGGTATAGTCTCTAGACAGTTTCATTAGTCATGAGCTTTTCGAAAGTGACTATACATTACACCATTTTTGGCAGAATGCAACAAAAATTAGCAACGGCAATGTAGCAGTTGCGACATCGCAACTGTATTTGGTATGTTGCTAAAATTTAGCAACGGCTAAGCTAGTGTTCCTATCTACGCAACAGTTGGAGTTATGTTGCTACTTGGCAACAGTTGGGGTCCAAGTGTGTGAACCGTGTGTGTGCAAGGATACACTTTTTGTTATTTCTGCACCCCTCAGTTTTAGCTTTGGGATTTATTGAACCCAAAAAAAATTATCGAGGGTTATAAGAGAGGAAACTCACTTAGGTTTTTCATTCTATCTTTTTTTTATTTCTCTTGCTTCTCTGCTGCTGCGAAATAGTGCGAAAACTAGGGTTGTTGTTGCTGCTGTTTTTAAAAGTGAAATTAGGGTTCATCTGCTGCGAGAAGAGAAGATTAGAGAAGTTAAACTGCTGTTGTTGTTATTACCTTATAGAAATTAGGGTTCTTCTGCTGTTGTAAGTTTGTTTTTTAAAGTTAGGGTTTCGGATTCCGTTTCAGTTTTTAAAGAGAAGATTGATGGTTTCTTTTCTTTGTGTAGGTACTGTTGTTGTTGTCAAATTAGGGTTCTTCTGCTGCTGTAAGTATGAATCTGAATCTTAAATTATGATTTGGGTATTTGCCTAATTTTGATTCGTGTGTTGGTTCTATGAAATTGAAATTAGGTTTAGTTTTGCTTATTTTAAGATTCGTCTGATGGGTATATGAAACTGAAATTATGTTAGTTATTTGCTTAATTTTATGATTTGGGTGTTTGGGTATCACAAAATTTGTGTGTTGTTGAAATACGATTTGGGTGTTTGGGTATTTAAAGAAATGGCAGAATTTAAGAGAAGATTGATGGTTTCTGCTTGTTCTGTAGGTACTGCTGCTGTTGTTGTGAAATTAGGGTTTATTTGATGCTGTTGGAATTACTCTGTAAGTATTTGATTTGCATGTTGGTGTTATGAAACTGAAATTGGGTTTAGTATTTAGTTAATTTAAATTTATGAAACTGAAATTAGGTTAATTTTTTAAGAGATTTGGTATTGGCTTAGTTTCTGTGATTTGGAATGATAGTAGATTTATTTGACATTTTGTATAGCAGAGTAACTTGTATAGCAGCATATAATGATTTTTGTATTGGCTTAGTTTTGATGATTTGGGTGTAACAACATAATGTCCTGTGGTGAACCTTCTGCTTCGTTCTCTAAAGAATGAAAATGGTCGTATTCAGGGATTCGGCCACCCTACCACAGGACATTGAGTGTTTTTTTATTGTTATGTTGCTATTGTAGGGTAATTCAAATATGCCATGTACTGTTGATAAGGGTTGGATTACAACCATCTATTGATTGTTGATTAGAGTCTTAACTATTTTTTGTATAGTAAGCTTTAGCTATGTGCTAGCCACTTAAACTTGTAGTGAGGAACATAATAAAGACCGACTTCAATATTGTACATAACTTGTCCTGAGGATGTTATCTTAGTTTTAGTTATGTGGAGATATATTAATATAGATGTTGAGTGTTGAGGATTTGGTATCCAATTAATGAAAAATTAAGCCATCTATAGAATAGAGTAACTTGTATACCATCTTAAACTGATGGAGTCTGCATCTTAACTAGTATAGTAACTTGTTCAAGGTTTTTGAGTCTGCAATGTGCTTATGTCTTCCTCCCTCTTAATTACAGGTAATTGGCTCAAGCGGAGGTCGATGAAAAAAAACTGCCCAAGTATAAGGAAGATGTCTGGAGAGAACTACAGGTGCAAGGATACCAGGCTTTTATAGCAGATATCATTGGAGAAAAACATTGTACACATGAAGAAAGTCTTTTACTGTGTGGGGAAGCAAGTTTGCTTCACGGTGTGGAATATAAGCCTTCCTCGGCTTCACCTGAGAAGGCAGATATCTTGATCTCTGAGCCCATGGGTAAGTTTCTTGCCTCATCATTTTAGGTTATTGGCAAGAAGAAGTATGTGTCAGCTTCAGTTACGTTTCAATTACTTAACATGTATATATGTCATTGATTAAGAACTTGAGCTATGTACAATTAACATGAATCAGATTAAAATTTGTGTTGTCTGTTTCCTGTTCATGTGTGTATGTTGAAGTGAGTATGTTGAAGTGATTCTACTTCTTTCATTAGTACTTGGTGGTAGTAAAGAAGTAGTAGCAGCAAATTGTCGCGTGCTCCTCAACACTCAAACCTTCTTCTTGCTTTTTTTTTATCACTTGCTGGTAAAGAAGAACAAGAAGAAGGTTTGTGGGTACAAGGAGTGCGCCTTTTTGCTTCTTAGGTAGTAAGTAACAGCAAATTGTTGTTCGCGGCCACCCGGCCAAATCCTCTACTACTATCATTATCACTTTGTGGTCGTATAGAAGGCGAGGGTTTGACGGTTTGTGGCCGTGTGCGCCTCTTTGCTGTTTAGGTAGTAAAACTTTTGAAAACTAGTATTTGCATTGCACTTTCAACTCACCGGTGTGCTTTTTCCTGAGAATCCCATTTCAGAAGTGACTCATTTGTGGTATTTCATAGCTTTTGAGCATTGTGTGATTGATCTAAAGTATTTGATGATTCTCTAGTTTCAAGTGTTCATTTTCTTTTCGGAAACTGCTGTACTATCGGGGTTGACTTTGTAAGTTCTTTAAGCTCAAACAGGAATCTGTTTTCCTTTGAGTTGTGTGTATGTGCAGAATTTGTAATGTTATGTGTTTTGCTTTGTAGAAAATCCGGACAGTGGAACAGGATGGGAAGACCATTAAGCTTCAGATTGTGAGTTGCTTTCTTCTTTTGGTTATTGTTTTGTATTCTTTATGATTGGATGGTTTTCACCATGCATTTTGGACATGGAAGGATGAGAGAATATTATATACAGTTACGCAGTCTATAAATGCCTCTGGTTTATGCATTCGTGTGTATTAGTAGTAGATATTTAAATTATCTTGTCCAGAATTGTCGAAATTGTTAGGGATTTGTTTTGGCTCTAAATGCTTAGGACTATCTTATTGGCACACATCTTTCTGCTTGGTCCCAGGTTTCTTGTGGGGCATCCAGCATGTTGTCTTGTTTTACTGCTTTGATGTTCTATCTTGTGTATAAATGTAACATCTCCTTTCAGATTTGTGGTTCACGACATCTTTCTGCTGAATCCAGTGTATGTTTCTTGTGTCAGGTGTTCATACAAGGAGTCCCACACAAGGCCATCCCAGAGGACATAGAGCGTATGTTGTCTGGCTGTTGGAGGTTAAGCATTCACCGTTTTTTTATTAGTCTGTAATCTGTATGGCCTGTATGTCATCTCCTGAAAATCTTATGTTCATTTCTGTCATAAACGTTTGTAAAATTCTCTCCATTGGAGAGTAAGAATTAATGTGTATGCATGAATTTGTAAGGACAGTACAAGTAATAATAAGATTGGTTGTAGGTAATTCTGTGTGGGAAATAATATTTGTTGGGGAATCACTGTTTTGACCAGGTCAAGCAAGACTGACCTTTGTCTGACCAAGTCAAAGACTGACTAGGTCAAAGTCAAGGTCGGTCTTCTTTGACCTGGTTATTTTTTTTGACTTTTGGTAAAAATTAGCAACAGTTTGAGAACTGTTGCGAGCAAAAAATCTAGCAACGTCATCCCAGCCGTTGCCAAACAGTTGCTACTCGAATTAAGCAACGACAACATTACCGTTGCTAAATTTAGAAACACCGTGTTTATCAACGGCTCGCTGGTGTTGCGAGTCCACTACGCAACTGAAACTGGCTGTTGCATCCAGCCAAATATGGTGTAGTGATAGGTGATGACTTATAAGTTCACCATGTCTCCCCCTGATTACTTTCGTTGACTAAGTGATTATTGTCCCTTCATAATCAACAACTTTTCGATTGCACTTCTGGTATTGCAGTTGTCTCATTAAAAACCTTGTTGAGTAACAAAACCCTGTGGGAAAAAGTAACCTCAGTGAAGGGAAAAAGAGTACAACTTACCAGATGCTCCCTCTGATGTAGGACAACTTGGTTAGTGCAATACATTCATGGGAGTTTGAACAACTTCTTTATTCCAATATATGCAGACACTTCCTTTAGTCCTTCGCAGTCAGACAAGTTCTTTAGATCTCTGCAGTTTTGCAATCATGGGAGTCGGACAATTCCGTTAGTACTATACTTTTCACATGTAATCATGGGAATACAATTTGCAAGTTCATTAGGAAAATCTACTTGCGTCTTCATAGGGATAAGAACAAACCCATGTCAATGGTTCCTTTTAGGTATCTAGAGATATTCTTGATACAATTCCAATGACGTTGCGTTGGCGCTGAGCTACATTTAGCTAACAAGTTCACTGAGAACAAGATATTTGGTCGAGTACATTGTGTTAAGTACAATAATGCGCTTATTGACTTAGGTAGGGATATTCGTCTCCCAAGACATCTACGTCTCCTTCCTATGAACGAGATGGATCTTTACGTACATCTAAAGTTCGACCAATCATGGGAGTGCTAGCCGGGTGCACTTGTCCATATTTAAATTGCCTGAATATCTTATGGACATATGGCGACTGGTGGAGTAATATTTCACAAGCTCGATATTCTAGTTCAAGTTCTAGACACATCCGAGTTTTCCCAAGATCTTTCATCTCAATTTCGAATTTCAAATAGTTTGCGGTTTCTCTTACTTCATCAATAGTACCTACTATGTTCATATCGTCGACATAGACAACTATAATTGCAAATCCGGAACTGGTTTCATTTCAAAACACGCAAGGGAACAATTTATTATTTCTATATCCCTTCCCAATCAAATGATCACTTAGACGGGTATACTACATCCGTCCTGATTACTTCAATCCGTAAAGTGAGCGTTTCAACTTAATTGCAAACGCACTCCGTGGTTTAGAGTTACTTGATTTTGGGTAATGGAAGGCCATATGGCACTTTCATGAATATCTCTGTATCAAGATCCCCATAGAGATATTATGTAACCACTTTCATAAGTAGCATTTCTAATCCTTCTGAAACTGCCAAGCTAATCTAATTAGCAGAACATCATGATGTTCGCTATAAGAGAATAAGCGATCCAGGGATTTGTGAGAAACCTCGCGCCTCAAGGTGAGTCTTTATACTTTAAGAATTCATTATTCTCACCACGCTTTGTGACAAATAACGATCTATGTCCCACAGGCTTTACACTTGGTCGGTTAGCACTACCGCACCAAATACCTGTATATTTGTCAAAGAACTAAGTTCTGTATGGATTGCGTAGGCCAAATATGCTCTTTGTTTGAATCTAAACAATATAGAGCATGGTTCGATCTCATCGTTCTCTACATCTGGAGCAACTGAATTATATCATCACTATGCACGCATGATCCTTTCATTGACTCATGTGCATTCTCATAATCCATTAGGATTTCATTGCTCTCTAGAATCATTTAAAACTTCGGAGCGTCCTTTAGTTTGATTCGTGGGCATATTTAGAGACAATTCTATGAGATGATTTCAGATGATATAAATAATTAGATTGTGCCTTACTCACCTACTTCCTTTCTAGGAGAGTATCAATCGAACCTGGTGGTCTCTCCAACTTCCTTTATGGAGCCACGACCTCAACTACACTTCCACAAAATGTAGTTGTAGCACCTTAGTTTATGGTGTGTATCCTTAATTAAGGATTTGTAACCTTGCAGGCAAGTTTGCAGTTGGTATGTTTGATCTCGTCAATTTAGCGATATCAGTGTACATCCTGAAAAATTGAAAATCGTTTTCACTTCAGATTCACATTGTGAAGTGCGGGGATCAAGATGAGACATTGTGGGAAACACACCACGACAAATCATGTCGTTCCCTTAGGAAATACTTTTCCTTACCTCCCCCTAACGACGGGAAGGTTGTCTCATCAAAGTGACTATCCGCAATTCTAGCGGTAAAGAGATCGCCTGTCAAAGATTCTTCGTAACGGATATTTGTTGGGGATTCGTATCCAACATAAATACTTAATCGGTTATGTGGACCCATCTTAGTACACTGTGGAGGCGTAATAGGCACGTGTACGGCACAACCAAAAATGCGTAAATGTAAATCAGGCTTATATCCAGTTACCAACTGGTACGCATACTATGGTTGGCTATCAGTGGGTCTAAAGTGAATAAGTAAAACTTCATGCAATATGACGTACCCCAAGCAGTAATAGGTAGGTTGGAAAGCATAACCAGTGCCTTAGCTATCATCTTTAACTTTTTGATGTTAGCTTATGTGAGACCGATTCGAGAGTGTGTATGGGGTACATGATGCTCTATGCCAATTCCTTTAGACATACAAAATCATCAATTCCTTTGGATGTAAATTCTCCAGCATTATCAAGTCTGGTAGACTTGATTAAAAGATAAGGGTGGTGAAACCTTAGACGTATCACTTGTGCTGGGAGCTTTGCAAAAGCATCATTTATTGTGGACAACAATGCAAGTGTGACCGGGTCGAAGAATCATCCAGAACCATAAAATACTTGGATGGTTCGCATTCTGGATGTATAAGTCCACAAATATCACCTAGTATCCTTCGTGAAAATGGAATTTTTCTTTGGTATCTTTAGCATAGGATGGTCTCGATTCTGTCTTTGCTAAAGAACAAGCTTTGCATTACGACTGATGTGCCTTCGATAAGGCCAACGAAGAAAATGGGATAAATGGTATGCTTCAGTTACTTTGGAAAGAAAATTGCTACTCTTCGTCGTAACAATCTTTTGTCCCATTTCTTTCTCACTCGAAAGAATGATGTCGGTGTGAGTTCTTTAAAACACAGATCATCAAATTTCAACCTGGATGCCCTAGTCTATAGTGCCAAAGCTTGTATAAGTCACTGGCCAACAGTTCATCGTTGGAAATAATTTGGGATTCAATAATCCTAATAGTGGTGATAATCCACTAGTGACTCAATAGTTTCTCTAAGATGCGCATCCTTCCACATTCATTAGAAGTAACATAAGGTTTCATTTTTCACAGTGATTTATTAAAAGATAGCCATTTGAATGAATATCTTTAAAACTCACAAGGTGTGGTTATCTCTGAATGCTTATAGAGCTTCTTTGACTTTAAACCTTATGCCGCTAGCAACAAGATTTGAGCAATACTTTGCCTAATTATTACTTTCGATGATCCAATCATCGTAGTCACAAAAGGAGTAAAATCAACAAACAATTGTCAATTTCTTAGGATAGTGTGGGTGGTTCCACTATCGAATATAAACTTGGTCTCTCCTTAAGACATTCTATTAAGTACATCACGAGGGAATGTCATACGGATGAACAATTTATCTCAAGTACTTTTGAGAATTTTTTGTTTTATTAGAATGACGTCCTTTACATTCTAATACACGTGCTAAACAACAGATTATCATAAAAAAAAAAAATCTATAACACGTAATAGAAAGATAAATACTTACAAATAATCGTTGATTCTAACGTCAAGAAGGTAAGAACATGTTCAGCTAAGTAAGAAACTAAATGTTCAGGCACAATCAAAGTCAGGTGTATCCATGATGTGGCAACGTCCTTTATGCCATGGAATCCTAGAATTGCGGGGTTGACGTCGAGAGTAAGATCATTTCTTACACATAGTGAGATTCTTGTTCGAGAGTTTCCCGGTACTTTTTGTAGCTCGCAACTAGTTTGGTACTTGCCTTGCATTGCTTGAACCAACGTCCGTTAAATCACCGCTAAAACAAAGTACAACTCCGTCTGCATCCTTTTATTGGCAGGATTCTTAGGTGTTTTCTTGAAATTTGTGTCACTACTAGTGTTGCCATAAATCCCTTCTCTGCCACAATGACTAACTTCGGTACCATTTTTCGTGAGACCAAATTTCTTTATGGTCAAGATAGACACAAAAACAAACTTTCTCTATGGTTGTATAGGTAACACGAATAAGTCATTGTCAAATTGATGATCATAAGCCTGACATCAAAGTTAATTAACCAAATTTCTTTATGGTTTTTAACTGTTACACAGATTGCAAAAAAAAAAAAAAACGACTAACCAAATTTCTTTATGCTCTTAGTCAGTTGCATTCAAACTACTAATCAAATTACTTTATGATTCTAACGGGTGTATCCTGTTTGCTAACCAAATTACTTTATGGTTATTAGCAAAGAAAAAAAAAATTGTTGACCAAGTTACTTTATGGTTGTAATAGCGACAAACCGTTAGCAAACCAATTTACTTTATGGTTATTTGAAAGGCACGTGCCGATTGCTGTCCAAATTTCGTTATGGTTCCATAAGTAAACCGTTCAAGCAAATCCAACGAATGTTCATCACCCAATCAACATTTAAAACTAATAGAAATAAAGTTACCATGTGATGACATAGCAAAATGTTTTTATAATATTTAATATCCAAATTATTTGAAATCAATCACCCAAACATAAAACGTTTTTATAATATTTAGTACCCAAAGTATTTGAAATGAATACAAAAGAAAACAAAAAGTTGTTACAATATTATAATACCCAATTGAATTACAGAAAAGAAAACGTTTTCCTAATAATAAATTCATTAGTTAACACAGAGGTGGCTTAAAATTGAACAATTGACCTGTTATACTTGGCCTAAACTATTAATAGAGGGTCCTACTTGGTATCTTAGACTTTACTAGCAGGTTCATTTGATACATGGATGGATTCAGAAAAACTTGCCTATCATGATACTATATGGATAGATTTAGAATCAAAACATGTGATGTGACTACTGATAGCAAAACACAAAGCACAAAAATCAGTACATACAAAACGAGACATGATATGGCGACTATGGTCTAATGAGTACTCATGGTCTAATTGCTTACTACATGATGAACAAAAACAACATAATATATTCATGTTAACAGTTTGGATCTACGCATCCGATTGGAGATAGGACGAGACAAAACTTTGATTTAATCGAAATTAAAAAAAAAAAATGGTTGTTATAAAGAATAAAATAAATCCAAATGGATCAAACAGACCAAACATCATCCATAGGAACACATCAATCATGTTAGACCACCAAATAAAAAAAAATTAATTAAAGTTACATGAGAAACTGATGATAAAGCACATCTCAAATACATACGAATGAGTTAAGGCCGCTTCCTATGGGACACCAAAAACCCAAATTAAGGAAAATTATTTTGATGTCGCAGTGCGACATCAAAATCGCGTTC
>JAJJMA010218773.1:0-13819 GCA_023529015.1 Papaver nudicaule | reverse complement strand
TTTATTCTGAAACTACAGCTCATATGTACTGTAACTCCTTCATCGAGCAATTCAGAAGAGACACATAATACATTGAAGTTTGCCCATCGCGCCAAACATATTGAAATTCAAGCATCACAAAACAAGGTATGCTATCTACTTGACTCATATTACGTAGTTACGAGCCACACTAGATTTAAAGAAACAATGCCAATTTTTTTTTGCAGATAATTGATGAAAAATCCCTCATCAAGAAGTACCAGAGCGAGATTTGCAGCTTAAAAGAAGAGTTGGAACAATTGAAACGTGGTATCATCTCTGTTCCTGTGAAAGATGGAGATGATAATATTGTTCTCCTAAAGCAGAAGGTACCCTTGTCTTCTCGTTCTTTTATTTACTGAGCACAACGAAAGCTATGAACCTCCAAAAAAAAAAAAAAAAAAAACTGAAAGGTGAGATGAGCTAGATAAGATCTAATATCTCATGTAAAACACGAGTTTTTTGGGAACTGTTGTGATGTTATGAATTCTCAAATCTCAACTCACATATAAATATTGTCACTTCCTGTTTCTTATCCATAAAGTTTTCCAGCTGTTGGTGTAAATTCTCCTTCACGTGCAAAATGTGATTTCAAAATCTTTGGACTGGACTTGCATGTATGTGTCTTGATAAGTAGATGGAAATTTGTCAAAAGACGCAAAACGACCATTTTCTTAATGCTTGACAGATGTCTTCATACATGAATCTCTGCTAGTTTTATGCCCCCTGAGACGTGTTTCTTCAGATCTCGTGATGAATGATACTGTTCCTATTGGTAGGATAGCTTTCTTGTGTAGAGTTTGTCGCTTTCAATTATGGCTCTTTGCATCGGAAACACTTCCAGTTTAGTTATTTGGAAGCGTGCCTCATAGTAGATTGTCTTTTATTAATGTTAGGACATATATTGTTTCTTAATAATATGTTTTGACCTGTTGAAATTCCTTTCATGTTATGATTTGAAAAGCTAGAAGATGGTCAGTTCAGGCTGCAGTCAAGGCTGGAAGAAGAAGAAGAAGCTAAAGCTGCTTTGCTGGGAAGGATACAGCGGTTGACAAAACTAATTTTGGTTTCTACAAACGCTACACAGTCACCAAGATTTCCTCAACGGGCAGGCCCAAGAAGAAGACATTCTTTTGGAGAAGAAGAGGTTTGGTGCTTGATACTCCCAGTTTTCATTGGAAATTTCGAGTCTATTTTTATTACTGCCACCTCTCTATACTGTTGTATGTCTATTTTTATCACTTTATTTCATCTAGTTGAGAAAGCCTATAGATCAAGAAATTTGCTTATTTTTATTTCCCTCCACTTTCATTGGTCTCAACGTGATTACAAATGTGCAGCTTGCGTATCTTCCATATAAGAGGAGGGACTTGATTCTGGATGAGGAAAACATTGACTTGTATGTTTCTCAAGATGGAATCAGTGAACCTGCAGATGATTCTTTCAAGGAGGAAAAGAAGAATAAGAAACATGGATTGCTAAATTGGTTTAAGCTAAAGGTATGTGGCAATAATATTCACTTGAATGCTGTGTTAAGACTGATGATCTTTAATCGTTTTTGACCAGAGTAATTTGGCATAGTCTTTTTCTGTTTTACGTACAAAGATGTTTACCATGTTTAGGTATCTGAACCTGCTTTCTAACATGGGCTAACATGGTTTCTTGGCTGGTATTGAATTGTTAAATGGTATCCGACTTTTAAGGGACTGTCCAACTGAGATCTGCACAATCTGAGGCCTAGTTGTTAGTAGTATGAATGAAGACATGACTACTGTTTTTGAAGGTGTTATTTATGCCCATCCTTGATGCAAGTTTATTTTGTTTTCAGAAGCGAGATAGTGTCCCAGCAACATCGACAAGTATGGATGGTGACAAATCAAGTGGCACAAAATCAGTTACTTCACCTTCAACCCCTCAAGCAGAGAGCGTCAATTTTCCTGTGGAATCAAGATTTTCCAATCCGTTGCTCACAGAGAGTACCCCTTCAGCAGAGCTTCCATTCGAGGCTGGACAGGATGGAGATGTTCTTGATGAAAACTTTTGTGGGCAAGAAACATCCTTGGTATGCTGTTCATATCTATCTCATGACACTTTCTCAAAACAGCTTCATAATTACTCATTTTAACTTCCATGCCAAATATTTTGCCACGATCTTGCAGTTGTACCATATAAAACAAAAATGTGGGCATTATTTTACATGCAACATACATGTATTGATACCTAGTAAGGTGTTTGTAGGGCTTAACTACTCACCAGGTCGTTTAGCTTCTTTGAGTTAGATATAGACTCCCTTGAGTTCCGCCTTAAAAACTTCTTGCTGTAACATTATTATCTAACGCATGACTTGCTCATTTTCATTTTAGATAACGTATTAGATGCTAAATCTTACCGGTCAAAATTAGTTTATAAATTTATGCTAGACTATTAAACTTGCATCTCCTTTTAAATGCCAGTCTAGCATAAAAATGATAGACCAAATTGATCTTCTAAGGGAGCAACAAAAGATTCTGTGTGAAGAGGTGGCACTTCATTCAAGTGCGTTAAGGCGTCTGTCAGAGGAGGCTGCAAATGACCCTAGGAAAGAAAAGATGCAGGTAATTGTCTCTCAAGAAACCTTTACTTTTCAGTCTTAAAGAAACCAGAACCCTGATGGTTTGATAATGAAGGCTGAGATCAGGAAACGAAAAGAGGAAATCAAGATGAAGAGCCAACAGATAGATTCTCTAGAAAAGCATATCGCATCTGGTATCCTAGCTTCGCACAGCTCGATGGGTACATCAGAGTTATCACAGGTACTGTGTAGCTTCTTTTAACCTATACTGGCTATAGAATTAAAAGTTGATTTTCCAGTTACTGATCCCATTATTAATCATGTTGCAGTCTTTTGGTGAACTGGTGGGGCAACTGAATGAGAAATCATTTGAACTGGAGGTAATTCAAATTTTAAAATAAAAACCACTTGTTTATGTTATTTATGGACTGCTGGGTGTTCACATGGATTCTTAATAATACATCCTTGATTCCTTAATACACCACTTATCAGTTATCAAACACAATTTGAATATAAAGTGGAAAAAGAAATAAATAACATTCTGGGCCTATCCCCAATGAATCACGACCATGTGTCTTCCTTGCTATTCTGATAAGTTTGTTCAAGCGATTTCTTTATATAATGTGTTTTCAGGTGAAAACAGCTGATAACAGAATAATTCAAGAGCAACTCAACCAAAAGGTACTAAAGCCAGCAAGAGCATTTTGCTGTTTTTTTTTTTTTTTTTTGGTCCTTGTCTGCAATCCACGTACCTGAACCATTATTTATTGATTGATGATTTGGGTTTCATTTTCTAGCCTACTCCAACTTGTTTGGGACTAAAGGCTTGCTGTTGTTGTTGTTGTTGTTGTTGTATTTTTTTGGTCCTGTTTGTGGGTTCACAATTGTATCTGGTGGTAACATCAAACTTCTATTTATCCCAGATCTGTGAATGTGAAGAACTGCAAGAAACAGTGACTTCCTTGAAACAGCATCTGTCTGATGCTTTGGAGGCTTTGGAGGGGAACTCCAGTGACTTAAGAGGTCCTTCAAAGTGTAACATTGACAGAAAAAGTTCTGACGGGGAGGTTTGCATCAGCAAAGAAGACACAATCTCCAGAGATGCTGAAGTGCAATCGCTTCTACAAACGCAGGTGAAGTAAATGGACCGTCTTGGTAATCATAATTTTTGTAGTTATTGAAAGTTGAGGTATATTACAACACAGACTTTTTTTCAGTAAAATTCCACTGAATACTCCCAAATGCAGGTTGTACTCGAATCTGAATGCTTCAGTATAGTGCAACATTCCTTAGAATTGCCATGACTGATCAATAATCTCATTATTCTTTGTCATAGAACGGGTTTCCAATTTCTTCATATCTGGATGCTTCAAAATAGTTAATGTACATAGAATTTGTCATCACTAACCAGTAACACAGGAACTGTTTTATCCTTTATCCCAGAACCAGTATCCAGTTTGTTTGCTTGTCTTTATTTACTTTCAGATTTGTTAGGACTGATTTTTCTTTATTGACCTACCTTCTCTTTACCTTATCAGGCAACCACGATAGAACAACTTAACCAGAAAGTGAATGAACTAACTGAATCAAAAGAACAACTAGAAGCACGAAACCAGAAACTTGCAGAAGAGAGTTCATATGCTAAAGGCTTAGCATCGGCTGCAGCAGTAGAACTGAAGGCTCTGTCAGAAGAAGTCTCAAAACTTATGAATTATAATGAGAAATTAAGTACAGAGTTGGCAGCATACAAGAACTCCCCAACTCAGCGCAGAAATAGTGGTGGCGGCGGCGGTGCTGCAGGCAAGAATGGTAGAAGAGACGGCTATGGAAAACGGAACGAACAAGTAGGAGGATCTGCAGCGGAAGTTAGAAAAGAACTCGCGGTAAGCCGAGAAAGAGAAATGTCTTATGAAGCAGCACTGGTGGAAAAGGAACAAAGAGAATCTGAGCTTCAAAAGAAAGTGGAGGAATCAAAACAGAGAGAAGCATATCTGGAAAATGAACTTGCAAATATGTGGGTACTGGTCGCTAAACTTAAAAAATCCAACGGGACCAATGAATCTGATGATTCTGAATTAAGAAGAGAAACTCAGAAAATGGATGGTTTGAAGATTTGGGATGATGATTCAACATTGAGAAGAGGATTGCAGTAAAGATTATTGGGAGATTGATTACTTTGATTTGTTTATTATTATGTGGATGTGGAGGAAAAAGAATCAAGAAACTAGGAAAGTAAAGAAATGTGAAGTTCAAGTTTGTTTGGGCAAAATTTAGGGGAAGTTGTGAAGTCATTTCCATTCTGTAGTCATCTTCTAAACGGTTTGTAAGTTGTGGTGAGTTGTGTCCATTTTCAATACATTTCATCTTTTGGCAAGGTATATATTAGGTTTCAAAATTACATCCAGTATTCGTTGTAACAAGGAAAAGAAAACTACTCCGGTATTTGAATTTCAGCTGACCGTAGATATCTTCAAACTGGCTGTTTTAGGGGCCGAAGGAATTGTAAGAGAAGCCGGAAAACAATATTGATATCCTAGGGGGTGTTATAAGGGGTGTCTAAAAACATTGAAAAGTCTAAATTACCCTATTGATTTTCGGTTGGATTAAACCCTAAAATCCAACCGAAATTAGCTTGCTTTCCAGATTTTCGTCTGGATGTTTACAGTTTGCATGCGTAATTTGCAGACGAAAACTAGTTTCTTAGATTGTGTCACAATGATTGTAGCCGAAATTAATGTTAAATGTGAAAAATGCAGACGAAAATTGAGTACGATTTTGTTTTTTCGTCTACACATATCCAACCGAAACTGTTAATGGCAGCACTTTCGGCTGGGTTATAGTCCAAAATCCAGACGAAATTTGCCTTTACAAAAACTTTTGCTATAGAGAATTTTCGGCAGGAATCTCATAATTTAACAAACTTTTCGTCTGGATTTTAAAAAAATTCGGCTGAATTTTGTACTTAGATCTAGACGAAAATTACTGTACTTTCGGTTGACATCTACCTGATTTCGGTTGGCATCTACCTAATTTCGGTTGGATCTACCTAATTTCGGTTGGATCTTCAAGGGGTAGTTTGGAATTAAAAAAATATGTTCGATAAGGGGTTTTGAGAAAAAAGCTATTGGACAACCCTATTTTGTCTTATTATCCGGCTTCTCTAACAATTCCTTCGGCCCCTAAAACAGCCAGTATCTTCAAGGCTAAGAATAGAAGTGCAATTAGCATCCAAATCTAGCTTGTACACTGATACTACGTACTAAGCATTAATATGTTCCCCGGATGTAATTACAGCTCCTGTCGACAGTTTTATAGACTAGTTTGCAACTTTGCATATGATTCCATAACTCAACAATAATTTACTCATAATATTGATAATCAGCTGGAATTCTACAATAACATAGACTGGTAAACAAATAAGTAACATTTATTCGTAGATTTTTCTGCTCATCACTAGGGTCCCAACTCCCAAGATATCATTCAACAGGGATCATAATCTCATTAGTACGAAACATAGGTAATGTCCATGGTGGATTGTACCTAGCTAACAAGAACGGTTCCTCATTTTCCCTAGTAATTACCTTACAGCCATCTCTCTCCAAGCTCTCCTTCAGCTTCTTCGCCTTTTCTTGCACCAATTCATCCGTCGCCACTCCTGAAAACTTAACCACACCATACTTCCGTTCACCCTCCTCTCTTATCACAACCCTTTCATCCGTGGGCTTCGGCACTTGCTCCAGGCTCGTGTACTTACTCGTAGGTAGTATAAACTGCATAACCATAGATGATGGTGTACCAACAGTTTCCGGTGTTTTTTGTGTAGTAATGACTGGAGCGGTCATGGCTATCTCTTCTGATGCCTTTTGAGTAGTAATGACTGGTGCCGTCATCGCAATTTTTTCCGATACTTTTTGAGTAGTAATGACTGGTGCTGTCATCGCTATCGTTTCAGGTTTAGTGTTCTGGGGATTTCCAACAGCGCCGATGTACTTAGCAAGAACCATGAATCCACCATCACGGTCTCCGCCAAATTGAGATGGATCGTAAGCCACTTCAGCTATCACACAAGAAGTGTATTTTCGGATTTCGTAATCCTGTGATGATTGAACAACTTCATATTTTGGTGTCTCTACGCTAATTTTCCCAAATACCATACCCATTTCTTAAATTTTCTTCTTTCACAATTTCGTACAACGCCCTAAATTTATAAGAAGAGCAATAAAATACAGTAGCATAGAGGAAAGGGGGTGGAAGAATGGAACTAAACATGCGGACCAGAATTTTCTTTCTTTTCGATTTTCACTTGTAAAATTAATTTGGCCAAGGTATCGACGTGGAATCGTAACATACACTCGTTGCAAGGTTGATTTAGACCATCAGCACCATTATTTAGACTCTCACTCTCCCGAGAGCAGGCACCGTGGTGCCCTTTTTGGATGAATAGTAGGTAAAAATGCATACATTCTATGTAAAAGTCCGACAACAACATAAAACCTCCAACAGATCTGTTGCATGTTCTATGTTGTTTTTACTGGCGGACACTCAGTATGCGCCAGAGGTCATTGAGTATATGCCCAAAAAAGGGCTCTCACTCAGTGGCCGTCTCAAAAATTTTATATTTGTTTGACTTTTCTTTACCTCACACCCCATTACACCCCATCTACACCACTCATTCTCAACGGTAAAATCTACTCTTAACGGTCGAATGCGCTACAGTAAAAATAGATCCGTTAGGTGTATTTTTATTATAAAACCAACCCACCCTTCTCAACTCAAAATTCATCCCAATCAATACCATTTTCATTGATTTTTCACTCTAACCTCACTCAAAGTCTTTCATTTCGGTTCAATATGGTTAAAAATTTTACTACGGAGGAAGATATTGCTCTTACAAATGCTTATTTTATCAGCACGATGTAATTTAGATTTTATTTTATCAGCACGATGTAATTTAGATTTTATTTTATCAGCACGATATACTTTAGATTTTATTTTATCAGCACGATGTAATTTAGATCTTTATTTTATCAGCACGATGTAACTTAGACTTTATTATATCAGCACAATGTAACTCAATTTATTTTTAATGCAAGTATGATTGAGTGAAACAACTTGAAAATCGAATTTTCGGTGAAAAGTGTTGGGTGTGAGTATATTTGCAAAGTGTGAAGAATGATTATAGGGTGTTTCTGGTCAAGGTCAAACATTGACTGTGGGGCGGACACTCAGTGTGGGACCCAAAAAAGTGGCGGCCTTTGGATGGTCTCCTCTCAACCATAGTACTTGCGTTTTTGGTTACTTTTTTTCGACATACATTTTGTGCAAAATGCACACAATATGAGCACCATAGTGCTTGCTCTAAATGGAGACTACTATGGTAGGTTTTTTTTTCTTCGAAAAAGATCATGAGACCTCATTCATTGATCATAGTTTTCCTTCGGATGTAGGAGTTGGTGTTACATACTGTTTCATTCTAGTTTTTGATGTTCAAATAATACATAATTGCAGCTAATTGATCATTTTTCCAGCATTTGATATTTGGAATTTGTTATGGAAGACTGTTAAGTTTGTCGACCATCTCATTTTAAATTTACTAATTTAAACAAAAGCTGCTACTTGAAAGTAAGTTGCAAAAAGAGCTGATTCTGCTTCTCGAGCTATCGCATACGTATCCATCAGCTGCCTTAGTGTTAGAGTTGGTTTCAGAGTCACTCTGGAATACCACATTTTGTCCATTCATTTCAGTTGTCCATTGGAAAGCTGCTTCTGCTCCCGCCTGCTCTACTTGTTCTCTTGTATTGCAGTCTTCCCAAAATCCCCTAGCTTTAGTGGTTGTACCTGTGCCATTAGTTAAAGTTAGTCCAATACGTGAGCTTGTGATTGGTTACAACATTGTGAGGGCTAATGTTATTTTTGTCGACATGAAGTCTTCATCCTCTTCAGTCTGATCCTTTGTTATCTTGATTTTCCTTTGTTATGGTAGGGCTCTTAGTTATCAACTTATCAATTCTTTTTCTTTAATAGAAATAAGGATCTTTCCTTGCCAACACGGCTAAATTTAAAAGATTACTACTGTATTTTGGTTTTGACACCTTAATACAAAGTTTTTCAAAAGAAGATAACATGGAAATGATTCCATCTATTTTAGAGTTGGAGTACCAACTAGTTTTTCTCTTCTTGAGTTGGAGAGCATTCACCAAATTCCTATTTGATCAGAAAAGAGTGAAACTTTGACATTGTAGTTGGTTTTCCCACTCCACAAGTTCAATTGCTGCTAGACAATCTGCTTCTTCTTTCTTTTTGGCTCTACAAATACTTGCTCTTCTTCTAATTGTGGCACATGTTATATCAAAAATAATGATTCCAATACCTGTTAGTTCATCATCTTTTTTGTAATAAGTTGAGAAAGTCATTTTAATGCCATTTATTATCTCAGCTGGAGAGTCATCCACTGTAACCCCACTTAAATGGGGCTTATAAGAAACCTGACTCCCTGCAGCGAGAGTAGAATTGGAATAGTCATGCAACTGCTGCAAAATAAGGTTTGCAGTGTGTTTGGGGTCAGTAGTTTGTTTTGAAAAACCATTTCAATCTTGGTTTCTACACATGCCAGCAGATGGTAGAACAAAAAAACACTCCAAAGGCCCTCATGGGTGATACGGTGGCCTGAGATGAACCATGATGCACATTAAAATTTCTTGTTGAAGATTCTAGGTTGATAGAGCAAAGAGCCCATGCAGCCTTAGTAAAACTGCAACTCAAAGATGTTCACCACTTTCAGGGTTGGACTTGCATAAAAAACAAGTAGGATCAAAATGTTTAATGTGCACTGCCAGTGATGCACTAAATGAGATTATCTTGGTCTTCACTTTTCAGATAAAAAACTAGATTCTTGGTATTGTTTTCAGTCACCATATATTGCCTGCTAGGATATCTGTCACTTGTTCTTCCTTGGTCTTCATACATGGATATGCTGGAAAAGATTCCTTGTTGATTACCCTTCCATCTCAAGGTATCTTATTTGAGTGGTTAAGAGAGAGAATTCAGTTTACATCTTCCTCAATGACCATGGTTCCAAGGAAGTTGATATTCCATCAGTTTCATTGTATAACTGGCTAACTGTTTTAGGGAGTAATTGCTCAGGCCATATGCTATTCAATGGGGATAGGAAATCATCTAAGCCAGGACTCAATGATCCTTACAGATATTATACTGATCCCATTTTCTACTTCCCATATGTTGTTTTCCTGAAAAAACGTTAGACCTTTGTCAACCCCTTTCCATACCCAAGAGGAGTCTAACTTATAAAGGATTGCAGTTCGGGTAGTATTTGGCCTTCTTTGATTTAGCCTATATAGAGTTAGGCTGATGGAATAAGCTCTATCCATTCTTGGAGAGAAGGGAGAGATTGAGTTTTTTTCAAATCTTTAAGGCCATTACCATCCTTTTTCTTATTTTCGCAGAGTTTTTTTCCAATCGTTCATGTAGTAACCCTTGTTAGTTCCATGTTTACCCCACCAAAAGTCTCGATAATTTTATTTTTAGTCTTCTTTATGACTTTTTTGGGTAAGATGAAAGTAGACATGGTGTGCATGAGGATAGTTTTCAAGACTGTTTTGGCTATCAAACTTCTCACGGCAGGGGAAAGGTCTTTGGTTTTCCATCCTTTGAGCATGTTATCTATCTTATCAACAATAACATCAAAACATGTTATTTTTGATGTATTGGTAAAGAGAGAGCCACTTAGGTATTTTTCATGGAGGTTAATTTTTTTGACTTTAAGGATATCAATAACTTCCTTCCCAAAGCTATTGCTGACAAGTGGAGAGAAGAAAATACCAGATTTGAATAAGTTGATCATTTATCCAGAAGTCTTTCCATATTCCTAAAAAACATTTAGGAGATTCTTATACTTTACTAATCATAGAACTTGGTTGCTCGTTGGGTGACTTTTGCTTTCCACGTGTAATTGGCTCGTATGGGGTGTTTCTTTAAAGAAGAGGGTCTTATTCCTAAAACCCGGTGGAAAAAAGAAACCAAGGAGAATTATGCGTTTAAAGTATGTTGCTTCTGGAAATCTTGGACACCATAGCCTCGAAGCGTCTGATGAACTATAGTTCTAGAAATATGAAGTGAAATATCTGGAGTATCAACAAGATGTTTCCTTTTGTGAAGATGAGGCAATCATTAGCAAACAGTAAGTGATTTATGGAGAAACAACTAGGATTTATCTTAAAGCCATAAATGAGACCTCTCTATTCAGCATTAGAAAGGGTTCTAGGTAAAGTTTCCATGCAGTGGATGAAGAGATAGGGTGATAGGGGATTACCATGTCTAAGCCCTCTAGTGGGTTTGAAAAATTGCTGAGAGAACCATTTATAAGAATTGCAGATGAGCTACTGCTAATACATTTTGAAAAGATGAGGGTACCGAGTACACCACCAATCTTTTTATTTTACAACCTACAAGATTAACTTTGAACGGTTCATGCATTCCAAGAACTCAAAAACAAGATCTCTTTCGTAACTGATTGAATCACACAACGGGAATCAATACAAGATACCGAAAGACTATGTCAACATACAAGCATGATACTTTAATTAAGATCAAATATAATGCGGAAATAAAGTAAAGTACACACAAGAATTTTGTTAACGAGGAAACTGCAAACTCGTAGAAGAACCCCGGGACCTAGTCCAGTTTTGAATACTCTAAAGAATTTTACCGCCAACACACCTACTCTCAGATTTCGGACTAGTTGGTTAAAACAATATGATCCTAATACGACTATTAGTCACAAAGCTTCCCCTCAATATTCTCGCGCCTCCAACCACAGCAAGGTGATCATGCACATGTAATCCATTAAGGAAATAGACGTCATTTACTATCTTCCCTAGAGTTGCTCCACAGTCCTTCGTGAAGACTATCGCTACCCGACCTTATATCGGACAACAACCAAATAGCGACAGGTCAAACCACTAAATGATATCCTTGGTAACTAACAAATATTTCACCAAAGTCTTTTTATACCAAAAACGAGGATATTTAAGTTTACTTGGTAATAAACCCCTCGAGATTTCAAACAAGGTTTGGAAACCAAACTCTCGATATTAATAAAAGAGAAACCTTGTAGTCCCAGTTGAAATCAAGCAATTTTGGATGCGTACAATATGATGACCTTGATGAACAAAGTACCTGCAAAAAAAAAAAAAAAAAAAATCTTGATTACACTCGATATCTATTAGGTTGGCACACAAACCGAAAGCAACTTGCTTACAAATCCAGGTCAATAGATAAAGAGATGTTCTAATCACTACGATCTTGAGTGGCCTTGTTAGGGCATTGTCCGGTCAAACCCACTAGTGTTGGTATGTCAAGCTGGTTGTCAGTTTTAGGTGTCAAAACATAATTCTTGATTTAGCCTACTAGAGTTTAGATTTCGGAATTGGGATATAGACAAAGTAGTAGAGACCTTGAAGACGAAGATAGTGCATATAAAGAAGACATCGAATATTCTTCATCGACAAAAGGTTAGTAGGAGTTATGACTTTTATGGAAATTCTTCTATTCTACTTATTATATCTTTCGAAATAGTCGGCTATTTTGGTAGTGTTATAGCGATAGAGATTTTGTATTCTTGTCTACATAACCATGAGTTATGTTAGTATTTGTTCCCACAATACTATGGTTACAAGATGCATGAGATAGATTCGATGCCCTTTCTATTGCATTGGTTTGCTTGCAAATCACATGTAGGAAACGGATGAACCTAAAGGAGTACTCTAGGAGCAGAGTCCATTGGATTATAGTTGAGGGCGTAATAACACGTCTAAGTACTGGCCCAGCCCAGAACTTCCAGAGGATCCAGTTAAACTCTAATTCTGAACGACGGCGGTTCACGAACCGGTTCGTGAACAGTGACTCCGGATTTCACTCCTGAGTTCCAAAACATCAATTTGTACACGTACATGTACGTGAACTACATATTCGATGAATATGGCCGAAATTCAGAAGAACGGTTCCCGAACCGTCCACGTGGATATTCTTCTGGAATTTCACGCGGATTAAACTTCTGACTCCTTTATCTCTTAGTTGGACTTGTGCTTATCAGAATATCTTATGTGGTCAATCTAACGAATCTCAATGTGTCAATAAGATAAAGATTATCTCTGGTCTGTTGGATCTCTATCTTGAAGTGTTTTTGAGCTAACAAAACACTTGGCAGATAAATGTTTAAAGATTTCCAATTGAGATAAATCTAGGGTTTCTTTGTGTGCAAGCTAAGTAACGGGTTCGTTTACACAGGCACTTGCTAACTTGTAGGTTAATAAACTAGTTGCTTTATTCCTAAGAAACCTATCTTATTGAGTGCTATAAATAGAGGGTTAAAGAACGAAAACCACAAGCATCAAGCATATGTCAAGTTTCTCTGTGGAATTGATCGTAAACTCTTTACACTTAGGTGTAAGCTTGTTGTGGTACAATCATCCTCTATTAGGTAGCAGTTCCTTTGTGGGATTTACCTAACGACTATAAAGACTTCTCTGGAGAGTTGGGAAGCACATGTAGGAGATAACGTACCTCTGTGATTGTTATCAGATTAACCTGTAACCTTGGTAACCTGATCACATTCTTGTCTATTCTATAGTGGCCTTCTCTTCTGCAATAAGGCTATTCAAGAACTGATACGTTACATACAAGGTGAAAGGAAGCAACGCACGGCTGCACTCGGTGTTGTAAGACCTAGTTAGCTCGAGTTGTATAAGTTTCTTAAGTGATTCTTTTTACAACTGAGGTAGAGACAAGTTGGGCATAATTTACTCGGTTTACTTGTCAGCCCCCGCTTGTAAGTAGATTTTCGTATGACCTGGAGCAATCTGAAGGAAGTCACTTTGTGTATGTCAATCTGAAGAGGACAGTTCAAACATACAGTTGATAATTGAGGTTGGAAAGTCGAAATTATTAACACAAGCCTTTAACAGCGGTTAAAGCAACTCCTAGGCATGTAACAGACGTCAGCTAGGGGAATCAAGTGTGTGACGATCTGTGGGGGATCTAGAGACGTAAAGAGTGCGACAATAGCCAATTCACTTGGAGGGCTTGAGTTGGTCTCTGCTACATCCCAGACCGAAGTCTTATAGTAGGCTAGTATTTGTAGACAGTTAGTATTGTGTGGTGTTCAATCTGGATGAGGTCCCGAGGATTTTCTACAGATCGTTGTTTCCTCGTTAAAAAAAACATCTGGTATCA
>JAJJMA010218759.1:0-14958 GCA_023529015.1 Papaver nudicaule | reverse complement strand
TTGGCGTGAACCTTACATCCAATATCTCCGGGATAATATTTCACCTACTGAAAAGAAAGATGCAGAAAGATTGAAACGACGGGCAAGGAGATTTGTCTTCCACGAAGGAATTTTGTACCGCAAAAGCTTTGGAGGAGATTTATGACGATGTGTGGCAGAGCCAGATACGAGCACAACACTCAAGGAGATGCATGAAGGTGAACATTAAGGTAAGAAGAAATTATTTTTACAAATTTATGAGAAATATTACTGGCCTAATATTGTTCAAACATATGACTCACCTGTTTCTCCAAATTTTGTATTGATGCTTGGGTGGTCTGCATAAACAAAAGAAGAGTTTCTTCCAAACTACGAACTCTAGGTTTGGATACCTCATTCGTCACCAAATTCTGAGATTGCTCATCTACTTCATATAAATAATTATCCCCAAAATATTGGGTTTGGTACTCACGTGAATAATCTTCAGATTCACACTTCAAAGTAACGTGAATTTCCATACCGGATACGATTTTGTTCCAGAATTTCCTTGTACCGTGAACTGTACATATACTCTCCCAAAGATTGTTTCGACGATGAATCATCTCGATAAAAATCCATATCAGCAATTCTCTACTAGTGTATCTTCAAGCCACTCCCCAGCAACGGCGCCAAAAACTTGTTCGGTCGGGAAACCGACTCTTGTTATACCGCAGGTGCACGGTGTCTAGACAACGGCAAGTACGAGTTGTCACACAGAGAGTGTTGAAAATACTGATGTAGAGTTAAAAAATATAATAATAATAATAATCAAGATGAAAAAGATTGATAACCAAGATGAAAATATGTCAGGGTTTCAGAAATTCATTGTGAAATCGAATTGATTATATTCTCTGCAAAAGTATTGTAAAACTCATATAGGACAGCAACACATAGCCATCCCGCACGGAAGATTTATCGATAAAAGCTCTAAATTATAATTCCAACAAGATATGTTTGGTCTTGACCCGAAAATTAGATATCCAAAGCACTCAGTATACATGGCATAAAGAGTCAGAGAATAATCATAAACAATAAGAAACAAGGTCGATAGAATGGTTTCGTTCAATACCGAACTATGTAGTATACTTGGCATATAACATGAAGGGGTTATAAATCGAAAACCATTAATAGAGACACTCAAACAATTATTAAACACAAAATAGTTAGACTTCGTTCAAGAAAACAGGCACTCCGACATTCACAACTTCATCCCTACGCCCTAACAAGAAAACTAGCACAATATGACTTTCTCAAAAGCCATGAAATTGATAAGAGGAAAAAACAATAAAAGGAAAACCTAAACCCTATTTTCTCCCCTGTTGGGGTCTATTTCTCTCTGTTTGCGCCTCCTGTATATATATGCATGAGAAAAGCCATCGTCTTTTCTCCCGACCGACTTCCCAATCTAGTTTATGTCCGATCACTTCAGCCCATTAAAATAAAACTCCACGAGCCCACCAATTCCAGCCCATTAATTCTTTGTTAGGGCATTGTCCGGTCAAACCCACTAGCGTTGGTATGTCAAGCTGGTTGTCAGTTTTAGGTGTCAAAACACAATTCTTGATTTAGCCTACTAGAGTTTAGATTTCGGAATTAGGATATAGACTAAGTTGGGAAAGACCTTGAAGACGAAGACTATGAAGACAAAGAAGACATCAATTATTCTTCATCGACAAAAGGTTAGTAGGAGTTATGACTTTTATGGAAATTCTTCTATTCCACTTACTCTATCTTTCAAAATAGAGATAGTAATAGCGATTGCGATCGTGTTCTTGTATACATAACCATGTGTTATGTTGGTATTTTTTCCCACGAATACTAAGGATACAAGAATACATGAGATAGATTCGATACAATTTTTCCATTGCAATGGTTTGCTTGCAAATCACTTGTTGGATATGGGTGAATCTAAAGGAGTACTCTTGAGCAAGAGTCCAGTGGATTATAGCCGAGGGCGTCTAACACGTCTAAGTACTGGCCCAGCCCAAAACTTCCAGCGGATCCAAGTTAAACCCTAATCTGAATAACGACGGTTCCCGAACCGTTTGTGAACCGTGATTTGGGAATTTTTCCTGAGTTCCAAAACATCAATTTGTTAGCGTACATGTACGTGAACCTCAGATGGACGATTTTCGAACCGGCCAAGGTGAATATTATCTGGAATTTTCACACGGGTTAAACTCTGACTCCTTATCTCTTAGTTGGACTTGGTTATCACGAAAATATCTTTTGTGGTCCATCTAACGATTCTCAATGTGTCAATCAGATAAAGATTATCTCTGGTCTGTTGGATATCAATCTTGAAGTGTTTTTGGGCTAACAAAACACTTGGCAGATAAATGATATAGATTTCCAATTGAGATAAATCTAGGTTTCTTTGTGTGCAAGTTAAGTAACGGGTTCGTTTTACACGAGCACTTGCTAAACTTGTGGAACAAGTAACTAGTTGCTTTATTCCTAAGCAACCTATCTTATTGAGTGTTATAAATAGAGGTTTCTAGAAAGAAAACCACAAGCATCAAGCATACGTGAAGTTTCTCTGTGGAATTGATCGTAAACTCTTTTCACTTCGGTGAATGCTTGTTGTGGTATAGTCATCCTCTATTAGGTAGCAGTTCCTCTGTGGGATTTACCTAACGACTATAAAGACTTCTCTTGAGAGTTGGGAAGCACAGGTAGGAGATTGAGACCTTAGTGGTTGAAATCGGAGTAACCTGTAACATTGGTAACCTGATCAAGTTTTTGTCTATGTTATGGTCCTTCTCTTCTGATATAAGGCCATTCAAGAACTGATACGTTACACACAGGGTTGAAAGGAGGCAACACACGGCTGCACTCGGTGTTGTAAGACCTAGTTAGCTCCAGTTGTATAAGTTTCTTAAGTGATTCTTTTTACAACTGAGGTAGAGACAAGTTGGGCATAGTTTACTCGGTTTACTTGTCAGCCCCCGCTTGTAAATAGATTTTTGTATGACCTGGAGCAATCCGAAGGAAGTCACTTTGTGTATGTCAAACTGATAGAGGACAGTTCAAACATACAGTTGATAATTGAGGTTGCAAAGCCAGAATTATTGACACAAGCCTTTAACAGCGGTTAAAGCAACTCCTAGGCATGTAAAGGACGTCATCTAGGGGAATCAAGTGTGTGACGATCTGTGGGGGATCTAGAGACGTAAGGAGTGCGACAGTAGCCAGTTCGCTTGGAGGGCTGGAATTGTTCTCTACTACATCCCAGCCCGAAGTCTTATAGTAGGCTAGTGTTTGTAGACAGTTTGTACTGTGCGGTGTTCAATCTGGACGAGATCCCGAGGTTTTTCTATAGGTCGTAGTTTCCTCGCTAAAAAATCTTTGGTGTCTTGTGTGCTTTACTTTCCGCATTATATTCTCTGATTATATAATTAAAGCAAACACAAGAAGTACGTTATCAATAACCTGATCGTTGTCCTCAATCCATCCATTGGATTTACCAAGACCCTGTCTTGCGTTGGACTGATCCTTGTGATCCAAACTCAGGTTAACAGATCTGGATAATGATTTTTGAGATCGTCTAGATCTGACCATAAGACTCACGAGCCAAACGAAAAGTTGGTTGTATTTCGGTACCCCTGCTTTTTCAATTGGTATCAGAGCCGGTGAACGGATAAAAGACGTAACTGTCTGTGTTTATCGCGGCTTGTGATTATGGATCCATGCGAAAACTTCGAACTCCATATCTTGAAGTTTTCGGTCTAGGCATGATTAGTTCTCGGACTTGTCGTGACTTGGCCCGTGAAATTCAACAACTTAATCCAAGCGATGTTCAAACTAAGTATTTGGACCAGAAGTGGCAAAGCAATGTCCAAACAAGCATTGGACCAGAAGTCGCGAACCTTCAAACAAGGTTGAGTTATGCGAATGTACATGTTTCACCAGTCTTTGATGGCACAAATTATATATGGTGGAAATCTGCTATGCGGTCGTTTCTACAATCTCGTGACTTTAACAGTTAGGTCTACGTGATTGATGGATACACACCACCTACTATTACTATAGGAGAGGGTGATGTTGCCATTACTCGCAATAAGAAACCAGGCGAGTATGACGAAAACGACAGAGCCAAAGCTAAACTTGAAGCTGATGCGCTTAACGCCATCATTCACGCCATAACTCCCGATCTGCATCAACATGTGGAAACATGTGAATTTGCTAAAGATGCTTGGGATATTTTGAAAACAGTATACGAAGGTAATACTGCGGAGAAAGAAGCAAGACTTCAAAATCTCATGTCTGACTGGGAAAATCTCCGAATGTCTGATGAAGATACCTTTATAGAATTTGAGCACAAGCTCTCTGAAATCGTGAACGCCTCTCTATCACTAGGGAAAACTATCGAAGAAAGAGATATTGTACGAAAAATTCTAAGGTCCCTTCCTCCCAGATATGATTCAAAAAAACATGCCATCCAATAAAAACATGGATATGACATATCAAGAGGTGATTTGGTTTCTAAACTTCTTTGATTACGAGCATCAAAGTAAAGTCATATCCCTAAAGGCTCAGACCCCTGAGAAACCTCTTGATAACAATTCTGATTCTGATTTTAATGATGAGCTACTTTCTCTCGTCACTCAATTGTTAAAAAGGAAAAAGAACTCCCGTACTTTTTCTTCTCACAACAAAAAACAGAATTGGGAAAATACAGAAGATTTACCACAGTGTTTTAAATGTCTAGGCTATGGACATATCTCTCCTGATGGCCCTAACAAAGACTACTGTGATAAATTAAAAGCCTTCAACACGACTCTAGACTGTCCAGAAGAGGAACGCATGGGGCTTACTCCTTTGCATAAGGATCTCTGTATGCATTCATCTTGCTTATCATTAAGTGCTCAACATGATGATATCCATCAAGATAAGCAAATCTGTCTCTTGACAGAAAAAATCACTCTGCTTCAAAAAGATCTTGAAAAAGAACGAATTGAACATAAAGCAGACAGGGAACGATTCATGTTTGAATTGTCAAACCTTGAGTCTCGTATTCAGAACTTTGAAAGACACTCTCTTTCTAGTATAATGTATTTTCATAATGTTGAAACTCAATAGTTAAGAGAAGATAACCTTATACTCAGAGACAAATTAGACAATTTGTCTATTTCAAAGGGAGTTCTCTCTGGAAGTGAAAAAGTGAATAATTGTAGAACTTCTCCAAAGAAGTTGTCTCACATGAGACCCACTCGTGATCTTGGATATCGACCTACAGTTATTGCTTCTGTTAAAAAACCTTCCTCGCCTAAGACTGTAATTGAGAAAAGGCATGTCAAACACATCATAGAGGATAAAAACCTATCCACACTGGTTTTCAGAAAAATATTAACTTTTCTCTTTCAAATTGCAGAAAAATTATTCATTCCATGGAGACGAATCTATCAGACATGATTCAAAAGACTGATAAACCAGGTATGTCCTCTACTAACAGCTCGTGGATCCCCTCTAAAAGAAAGAAGAGAAGTTCACGAAGTCCTATAGACAGGACCTTAGTGTCCCCTTCTCAATAAGAGAAAGGACTCTCGCTATTGGTAATCCTTGTAGCGAGAAAACGTCTAAAATAGGATTTTGTATGAAGGTTTTTTGGGATAGTGCATAAACAAATATTTACCTATTATCTTAATAAGACAATAATCTATCATCTCTTATAATTGTTGAGCAATGATCTCCAAAAGAGATGTGTCCACGCTCAAAGGATTATGTGATCCTTTGTCCTGATGGTTTATGATCACCAATGTTGTCATAATTGTCTTACAGCACCTATCTTACGCCTCCTGAAATTGCAGTGAGCCGAAACAAGATTTTATAATATAAAGGTGCTATCACATCATAATAAAAGAGTCCAAAATGTAGTGACTCGATATGAATGTCAACACCTTTTTGTGCTACTTCTAGAATTTCCCCTGCCTCTGGCTCCTAAGGCAAGAGTCGAGAACATGATCCGTGGGAATCACTATGAGAAGGCCAAAAGGAATATATGCTCTAATAATCATATTGTTGACATTTTAAACTTATTTGAGGTAAAAAATTGTCTTATGAGATGTACCCGTGTGGTCACACTATGCTTAAAAATGTCCTTTTTTACCTCAACAAAACTGTTGTTTAAAGGACGTTCGCAACTTGTTATGAACGCAAAACCTGTCCCTTGAAAATCCTAAACTCTGTGTCTGAACCTTATAAAAGGTAGAGTAGGAAGGGTTATTCGATCAGTCCAAAAGAAGGATTTCTTACTGCAAGATGAACGACAACACATGGACTGTCATTCTTCCTTCCTATAAAAAGATTCGAATTGAATCCTCAGACAGTGAATCTAGTATGACTCAAGAGAATAAAGCATTATCTTCTCAATGCTCAGTTCCATGCATATCTGAAGAACAAAGAAAGGCATCCGATATGAAACTTGACGTTGTTCTTGAACACGTTTTAAGTTTAAGCAAGGAGTTTAACAAACTCACTAATCTCATCACTGACCTCACCTCAAGAGTAGCTGCCATTGAACAAGACTGGACTACCTATGAATAACCAGAGAAGGAGGTAACTGAAGAATAAACTTTTTCTTTACATTATCTAGATGAGAAAAAAATTCTTTGTTCATGAATAAGAGGCATTCTTGCCTAAGTCATCTTGACTTTAAATTTTATGAGTGATTTGCTTAAATTGCAACTTTTTCTTCATCAATTAATCGAGGTTATTAAATTAAAATCTTAATTGATGATTGAAATGCTTGATCTTAATTGATTATCTTTATGAATGTATTGCAAAACCGTGAACTTGCTATTTTAGCCATACCACTCGTTCGGGTAAAGCAGTTCATGATAGATTATCAAAATCCATGCTTCTGACTCTTATGGCTAAGAGGAGACGATTTTTGATAATAAGGTACCTCCTAGACTACAATGTTGAACTCCGCTGGATTAAATGTTGTACCTTTAATTTTTAGTCTTACAACCTGTTAGGGCATTGTCCGGTCAAACCCACTAGCGATGGTATGTCAAGATGGTTGTCAGTTTTAGGTGTCAAAACACAATTCTTGATTTAGCCTACTAGAGTTTAGATTTTGGAATTGGGATATAGACTAAGTAGTAGAGACCTTGAAGACGAAGACTGTGAAGACCAAGAAGACATCAATTATTCTTCATCGACAAAAGGTTAGTAGGAGTTATGACTTTATGGAAATTCTTCTATTCTACTTTCTCTATTCTTTCGAAATATAGTCGACTACTTTAGTAGTGATAATAGCGATTGAGGTCGTATTCTTGTCTAACGTGACCTTGTGTCATGACCAGTGTTTGCTCCCACAAATACTGTGAGTACAAGAATGAATGAGATAGATTCGGTGCCATGTGTCCATTACAATGGTTTGCTTGCAAATCGTTAGTTGGATATGGATGAATCTAAAGGAGTACTCTTGAGCAAAGAGTCCATGGATTACAGCTGAGGACGTACACACGTCTAAGTCCTGGCAAGCCCAGAACTTCCAGCGGAATCCAGAGTTGACGAAATCTGACAGGTGGACGGTTCACGAACCGGTTCGCAAACCAGAAACTCGGATTTCTTCTGAGTTCCAAAGTGACTGAACATTTCGCGAACCTGTACTCCTTTATCTCTTAGTTGGACTTGGTTATCACGAAATATCTTATGTGGTCCATCTAACGATTCTCAATGTGTCAATAAGATAAAGATTATCTCTGGTATGTTGGATCTCTATCTTGAAGTGTTTTTGAGCTAACAAAATACTTGGCAGATAAATGATAAAAGATTTCCAATTGAGATAAATTTAGGTTACTTGGTTTGCAAGTTAGGATTTCCTAAACTTGTGGAACAAGAAACTAGTTGCTTTATTCCAAAGCAACCTATCTTATTGAATGCTATAAATAGAGGTGTCTAAGGACGAATACTGCAAGCATCAAGCATACATGAAGATTCCTTAGGGAAGAGATCGTAAAACTCTTTTCACCTCGGTGAATGCTTGTTGTGGTATATTCATCCTCTATTAGGTAGCAGTTCCTCTTGGGATTTTACCTACGACTATAAAGACTTCTCTTGAGAGTTGGGAAGCACAGGTAGGAGATTGAGACCTTAGTGGTTGAAATCAGAGTAACCTGTAACCTTGGTAACCTGATCACGTTCTTGTCTATTCTACGGTCATTCTCTTCTGATATAAGGCCATTCAAGAACTGATACGTTACATACAGGGTTTCGAAAGGAAGCAACGCACGGCTGCACTCGGTGTTGTAAGACCTAGTTAGCTCCAGTTATATAAGTTTCTTAAGTGATTCTTCATTTACAACTGAGGTAGAGACAAGTTGGGCATAGTTTACTCGGTTTACTTGTCAGCCCCCGCTTGTAAGTAGAGTTCCGTATGACCTGGAGCAATCCGAAGGAAGTCACTTTGTGTATGTCAAACTGATAGAGGACAGTTCAAACATACAGTCGATAATTGAGGTTGCAAAGCCGGAATTGTTGACACAAGCCTTTAACAACGGTTAAAGCAACTCCTAGGCCTGTAAAAGACGTCAGCTAGGGGAATCAAGTGCGTGACGATCTGTGGGGGATCTAGAGACGTAGGAGCACATTGGTAGCTGAATTGCTTGTAGGGTGAATTCAGTCTCGATACAGTCCAGTCCGAAGTCTGAGAGTAGGCTAGCGTCTATATACCGTTCATACTGAGGGTGTTTACATCTGGACGAGGTCCCGGGGTTTTTCTGCTAGGTTTGCAGTTTCCTCGTTAACAAAATTCTGGTGTCTTGCATTACTTTTCCCTTCCGCATTATATTGTCTCTGATCTATATAATAAAAGTAATTGCAAGTTTGTTGATTCATAACCTTTGAGTGAATCCATCTCTATTGAGATCTACGAGAACTACGTTATTGTTAGGGTTCGGTTCTCCGAACTATACTCATGTTGTTGTTTGAATATTGATTTGTGAGATCGTTCAAACAACCAAAATCAACTAGGTTCACGAAAAACAAAAAGTTGGTGGTATATCTCGGTATCCTCTCTTTTTCAGGTGTTGTAAGACCTAGTTAGCTCCAGTTGTATAAGTTTCTTAAGTGATTCTTTTTACAACTGAGGTAGAGAAAAGTTGGGCATAGTTTACTCGGTTTACTTGTCAGCCCCCGCTTATAAGTAGACTTCCGTATGACCTGGAGCAATCCGAAGGAAGTCACTTTGTGTATGTCAAACTGATAAAGGACAGTTCAAACATACAGTTGATAATTGAGGTTGCAAAGCCGGAATTATTGACACACCTTTAACAGCGGTTAAAGCAACTCCTAGGCCTGTAAAGGACGTCAGCTAGGGGAATCAAGTGCGTGATGATCTGTGGGGATCTAGAGACGTAAGGAGTGCGACAGTAGCCAGTTCGCTTGGAGGGTTGGAATTGGTCTCTGCTACATCCCAGACCGAAGTTTTATAGTAGGCTAGTGTTTGTAGACAGTTTGTACTGTGCGGTGTTCAATCTGGACGAGGTCCCGAGGTTTTTCTATAGGTCGTAGTTTCCTCGTTAAAAAAATCTCTGGTGTCTTGTGTGCTTTACTTTCCACATTATATTCTCTGATTAAATAATTAAAGCAAACACAAGAAGTACGTTATCAATAACCTGATCGTTGTCCTCAATCCATTCATTGGATTTACCAGGACCCTGTCTTCCGTTGGACTGATCCTTGTGATCAAAACTCAGGTTAACAGATCTGGATATTGATTTTGAGATCGTTCAGATCTGACCATAAGACTCATGAGCCCAAACGAAAAGTTGGTTGTATTTCGGTACCCCTGCCTTTTCATTCTTCACACCTGCTTGCCTCGCCTCATCGCCAATTTTAGTCTCATACAGTCATAACACCAGCAACTGATTCATAGACATCTCTTGAACCCATGGTTAGACTTGAGCATAAACTTGGTTTCTTCTCTATTTTCTAGCTGTCTATCAAGCTTGAACCAACCCCACACCTTTAACACAGTCAGGCCACAACAACACTCCTTCATTCCTGATTTCTCTTGGCCAAAAACTCTTTTAATTTTGCGTCCAACCCCTGCCCATTATCCTACAGCTCTTGCACTTCTTCACTGTACACGAGAACCATCTCTTAACTCCTCCATTCAGTACCACATAACCAACGGCAACAACCAACATCAATCATTTAAGTTAGCTGGTGGTTTAGGCTCTCTATCGAGCAGTTGATATGCACAACGTGGTGGTGTTTCTGAACATGGAATTCTCTTATCTTTTATCTCTCTGATCCCTGCAAATTGCAATTCATACGAAACCCACCATTCATACAGACTCATCACTCAACTACACCCATTTATCTCGTCCATTTATCACGAATCAAGGGCAGGAACAACGTTTTCTTTCTCATTTCTTCGGCCTCAATCCATAACTAACCATCTACTGAATTTGTATCAGTCTCACCTTATATCTCGACTTCTATAATCTCTTTGAAACCCTTGGAAAACATAAATCATACCCTTGATTAAAACCAGCAGCCACCATGAAAGCAACACACCATTATATCCTTTTAGCTTCGGCCAAAACTTACCACCAGAATCACCGCAACTTCGACCACTCCCTTCATTGCCTTATTGTCTTCGAAATCCTCTTTTAACCCTTGATAATCATCACCCAATCCATGGCTTTGCTGACGGCAATATGCAATACATAGAAGTTTCTCTGAATAGAAACAGGAAGAAGAAAACCCGACTGGAAAATCGTCTCTTTTAAAACAAAGGAGAGGGTGTCCCTTATCCAGCGGCCTGGATCCTCATAGCGAGGCTGACCCAAGTAATAATCCATTAAATATAAGGCCTGCCTCTAGTAGTTCTTTAAATTCCTCCATAAAGCGTGGCTTCTCCCATAAATTCAGTAGGACTCAGTTGCGCCCGCCTCCAGTATTCTTGTTGTTTAGCTTCATTTGTCTTCTTTCTTGTCGTATTGTCAGAATTGCTTGTATTTCTTGTAAATTGCTTAAAGCAATATTATTAATCAAATAACGAGATCTTGCTAGTGCAAATATGAGTGTAAATATGTAATATTTATGCGCTCATCACAAAAACTCGTTCGGTCGGGAAACCGACTCTTGTTATACCGCAAGTGCACGGTGTCGAGGATGTAGACAATGACAAGTACGAGTTGTCCCACAGAGAGTATTGAAAATACTGATGTAGAATTAAGAAATATAAAATAAAATAAGAAGAAAGAGAAAACGCTCTGGGCGATTGAGAGGCGATTCTGAGGCGACAGGTGAGGAAAACCGAAATTCCCCACTGTTTCGTCGATTTTCCCTCTCTAATCTCACCAACCTTGAATTCTCAACCTTCTTTCTTCTTCCCTTTCGATTTGTTACAACCTTTAAGCACCATCTATCGATTTCAGACCCCTCACCAGGCGGTTATTTTCCTCACAGACGGTAGTTTTTGGTTGTATTCATGTCAGATTTTCAATTATCATGGCTAGAACTCGCAATTGGAGTCAGACTTCAGGAAATTCACAGCGTAATGCTACTAGGGTTCGCACCAATACACAGAGTTCCAGTGTTTCTGATTCGCAAAGTGCTGATACAAGCACTTCCACCAACATAAACCAGAATTCTGGAACTCCTAGGCAAATTCAAAGTCGTCCTAATGGTGGTCCCTTTCACTGCCCTTTTTTTGGATTTGATGACTGCACAGACGGCATCAATGGTAGAGGGTTGGCCAGAAGTTCTCTTTTCCGCCATCTTGATGACTTTCACTTTGCTCATGGTGAGGCCAATGCAGTCTGCAGGGAGAGGATAGAACAAAATGTTGCAGTTTACGACGCTTGGGAAGCAGTTCTTCAGCATTTGAGGATGTGGATTTGCACATCCTGCATGAAACTCCATACGCAAAGCATGTAAAACACACCAAGGACCTGTCACTCCTGCCCCCCTCAAAAATGGTGCCCCTGAATTCCTTGTACATGGTATTTCTCGACCTGTTGTTATCACTGACAACAACACAGATATTGCAGGTGATTCAGGAGACTCCAATACAGAAGCTACGCCTTTGTTGTTGAATGTGGAACTACTTGATAAAGTTTTCCGCTCCCAAAACCACACCACCAGACATATACCACCTCACTGTAGGCTGACGTTTTCTAGAGTTTTTAAGAATGCAATGGACAAAGTTATATCACACCCAATGGACATTTCAGGTTGGGTTTCGCTACTGCTCCTGCCACTTTGTGCTCTTCGAAACTATGCCCCACAAGACAGTTCAGAGAAGAGGTCTGGTGCGCGACGAAGAAAGCAAATAGGGTCTATCAATGAGGCTTTGGCAAAGTGGCGTGAAGCTGATTGTTGCACTAGATTGATTCAGGAGCTCCTGGAAGAACATGCTGCACCAGTCAAGCGTCAACAAACAACAAAGAAAAATAAGCAAGAAGACATAAACATCAGCCTCTGCAAGCAGAAATTGGCTCAAGGTACTTACACTGCGGCCATCAGGGTGTTAACTTCAAATGGGGTTGCCCCTCCTACAGACGACACATTGGCTCAACTGCACCTTAAACATCCTTACGCGCCATCTCCAGTACTACCCACTGAACCACATGAGGTACAACCTGCAATGGCTGATAAGGAACTGATTCTCAGTTGCCTTAGGAGTTTTCCCAAGGGCACAGCCTGCGGTAGAGACGGATTACACGCACAACACTTCCTCGACGCTCTCAGTGGCCCTGCAGCGGCAGTCGCGGATGAAATCCTAGAATCAATTACATCAATTGTGAACCTTCTCCTTGCTGGAAAATGCCCTCAACAGTTGGAAGAATACATAGCCAGCGCTCCGCTTACGCCACTGCTCAAACCGGATGGAAGCATACGGCCAATAGTTGTTGGCACTATATGGAGAAGGTTAGTTTCTAAAGCTGCTGCCACAATGGTTAGTAAAGATGTGTCAGGTTATTTGAAGGATTTCCAATTTGGCGTTGGTGTGCCGTGTGGAGGGGAGGCAATTCTCCATTCAGTGAATCGTTTAGTGGAGGAGAAAAGCAAAGACAACACCAGGTCCATGCCTTTAGTGGATTTCAAGAACGCATTCAACATGGTAGACCGAACTGTTATGTTGCAGGAGGTTAGGAATCACTGCCCTCGCATCTCGAAGTGGGTGGAGTTTTGTTACGCCTCACCGGCAAGACTATACTACGGCTCTAATATCTTGAATTCTGCACAAGGCGTGCAACAAGGCGATCCACTAGGACCACTACTCTTTGCTCTACCCCTACACCCTATTGCATTGAAGGTTTCTAAGGAGTGTCAGTTGGACCTGCAGGCATGGTACCTAGACGATGGTACCATCATTGGAGATACAGTGGAAGTTTCGAAGGCATTCCGCATCATACAGCAAGAAGGAGCTGACAGGGGGCTTGAAATGAATGTGAGAAAAACTGAAATATACTGGCCTGCTGTCGACATTCGAGGCACCCAGAAGGGTGTCTTTCCCGCTGAAATTGGTAGGCCAATAGACGGGGTTAAACTGCTCGGCGGTCCTGTTAGTCAGGATCCCAGTTACTGCAGTCGGATGGTGTTGTCAAGGGTACAAAAAGCCATTGGCCTCATGGATGCAGTACACACTTTGAATGACCCACAAAGCGAACTCCCTCTGTTGCGCAACTGTACAGGCGTTTCTCGTTTTTATTTTACAATGCGAACAACTGACCCAACTCATGTTGCAGATGCTCAGGCCGTCTTTGATGTCCATTTATTCCAATACATGAGACAACTCCTTGTTGGAGACGGTCCTAGCTATGGTGTTTTGCAGCAACGATTAACCACTCTACCCATCCGTGAAGGTGGTCTGAGTATATACTCTATGAAGGATACAATGCACTATTGTTATTTGGCGTCTTGCTTACAAACCCAACAACTTCAATGAGCAATCCTTCGGCCACCAGGAATACAAGTCAAGGGTTCTATATTTCAGCAAGCGTTGGAGAATTTTGTGCAGGTATGTGGTCTCCCATCATCACAAAGCATCAATGAATCAGCCCCCCATCCTATGAGAACATTGGCGGTTCAATATTTTACTTCTGTGACGAAAGAGATGCCTACCACCTACAATATGTCCAGACGAGATATAATCTTATGGAAAGCAACAAAGTGCCGCATGCTCAAGACTACCTCCTCGCTATCCCAGCACCCGGCCTTGGCCAAACAATCGGTCCCCGGAAATTTAATGCGGTTTTGGGTTACAGACTTGGTATACCACTATTTGATGAAAGCAAACCTTGTTCCTGCTGTGGTAGATATATGGATATGTACGGCGATCATGCTTTACACTGTACAGTCGAAGTTGGGCTTAAGTTTCGTCACAATCTTGTGCGCGATACTTTTGCGGACATTTGTTTCCGTGCAGGTGTGTCAACCAAAATTGAAGCTCAACTTGGCTTTCTCTCGCAAACCGGAGGTGCTTCGAGACCTGCAGACATCCTAGTCTACAACTGGGATAACGGTCGTGATACATGCTTTGATGTCACTGGAATCTCTCCTTTTACATGGGGTGGTGTTCAAGCTTTCGCACCCGGGCTTTCCTTGAATAGAGCAATAGAGAACAAACCAAAAAAATATCTCGAGGTTTGCACCGCGAATGGTTACAACTTTGGCACCCTTGCCTTCACGACGTTGGGAGAACTTGGGGAAGAAACTGTAATTTTCCTGAAAAGACTGAAGAATTTTATCACTAGACATGATTCTACTATTAATGTGGGAAATTTCCTCTTCATTAGAATAGGTTTAGCTATTCAAAAAGGGGTTGGAGCCCAGCTTGTTGCTCGGCTCCCAACACGCTCTGTGTAAACTCTTATTCTTGGTTCTGAAATAAAAGGCGTGTTTATAATAATAATAATAATAATAATAATAATAATAATAATAATAATAATAATAATAATAATAATAAAATAC